>JASCZW010004578.1:0-196481 GCA_034211315.2 Aedes japonicus | reverse complement strand
ATCTTGCAGTGCGAAAACCTATATGTACTTTGCGCAATTGTTAAACAGTTCCAGATCGATGGCACTGATTAAAAAAAAGGCTTGTGAGCTGTGGATCAGATGGAGCATCGGCAATGACAGGTTCTGACCTGCTGAAACGTGACTTTCCCCATTATTTAACTATCAAATGTACTGGCTCCTTGTATGAGCTACATATGCGGTAAGCAGTCATTGTACCTGGCACAGTTGATGTAATCCAATACCAATTCCAAGGAATTCCAGATGGTACAAAGTATCTTATAATTGAAGTTCTGTATCCATCTGCCACCAGATTGCTATCGTTGGAGTCAGATGTCAAAAAGAATTTGGAACGGTTTTCGAAGAACGTGTTTTTTAACGCTTTTCAATCCAATTGCGGCAACAATAATATCACGCAGCGCATCCTTTGTCATATTAATGTCCTGAAGACACAACCACGTTTCTACTTCTTTAGCTATGTATTGCCTCTTATAAAAAAAAACATATTATATCTTCCAGTCATAGGCTCCGGCATTACTGAACATGTGCAATAAGCTGTTTCGCTGGTGGTTTTCCTTGAAAATATTTGTGAGGATAATTACCCAAAGCACCGGATGGATTTCGAAGTTTCTGATGTTGAGAAACATCTTTGTAATAAGTTAGAAATGCATATCGGGGTAGCAGCAGAAGAAGTGATTGAATCCAGAGCTCTCTATCATACCAGGACGAAGGTTATCAACTTGATCTGCTGTGTTTTCTATACCGAGTTGATTAAACAGATCATTAGGCGCTTTGATCTGAACGATCCAGTTTGGACGACAGCATCAAGCGTTGACCACGAGAAGCTGCACACTTTGAAGGTCTTTTACTCGATTATTAAACTATATCCGATCTTCTTTGAAAGCGATGAAACAGGCCATCTAAAATGAGTAGCGTGAGCTGAGGACGGCAATCATCTGTTAGGACATCGACTTGTTGGATACAACTGCTGTGTTTCAAACCAGCATATGGAAAGCAGGCATTTCCCTGGCTAAGAGAAGTTCACTGCGAACTTTCTACTAATGCCTGCAGTACTAATTTCACTTACGAAAGAATATTCGCTTTGCTGTTGTGTGATGCAGAAACCAGGGACCAAGCAACCCTATCCTAATTACTGGCGTTTGACACTATGCAACATGTCACATTATTTGAATTAGGCTCGCCTGGCATTTGTTACTACGGCTAGAACTCCAACATTGTTTACAAACAATGAATATTTTGACGTTTAGTTGTTAGAGATGTTGACTACAGGAAAATCGCTGTCCACCAGGTCCCTGAAGGAAACAGATAAATACACTTAAGCCCTGTTGAAATTAACCGTTTTGTATCGGCTAATCATAATACATGTGTACTGATGAGTACAGATCTGCTCTATTTTGCATTTAACTCAATGGCAAATATGAAAATTTACAACACAAAGTTTGAAGCAAAGATTTTCTGCAGTTAAACACTATTAAAGGATCTTTTTTTTTGCAAAAATGAAAGATAGGAACTGAAATTAATGTGGCAACCCTGCCTCCAGTTGTTACTTAAAGGTGCTAAATGGTGCTGGTGTGCGTTTGGAATAAGTCCAATGTATCGCAGCCGGTGAAAATCAATACGGAACATCAGGTACAGATGCAAATGCAGCCAAAGATTGAGCAAAAGTAAGTCGTAACATCGCCGTGGCGTGGTGCTCATTCCCACTAGGCTTCGATAGATGCCTCTTATAGCCACTTTGGCGCTTGTGTCGCTCAATTTTCTCTTCAAAATTTCAAATGCTTAAAAAAAGGCTGGAAAATGTCATTTTCATTGCAAAAGCTACTAGGATATTTACAGAAATACACTGTTAATCACATCGGGTGAGGTAATAACGATTGACTTCCCAAGTAACCACAAGCATTATATTATTGCACTTATTCAACCCAAAATCACCATTATTGATGGAAGTTTATACTTACTTTCAATGCAAATCCTGAAATGCGTTTTTCACTCTATAGATTACATATGAAGTCAAAATTCTATAACAAAATATCTCATGTCTGCATGATGGTTGAAGATTTACAAGAAAGCTCATGATTTTTCTCATGATATGAGATGGCCATTTTATTCTTTGAGTATAACGGCCGAGACTTCGATCTATGGATTTTTAATACCGCCTACTCCGTCCGGTATTAAAAAAAAAGTCGGCCATCGGGGCCTACTTCGTGTCATCCAGATACAATCGCGGAAACATCTACAAACTCTGGCACTTCTGGAGAAGGGAGAGTCCATCGAGTGGAGGCATGGTTCCGGTCATCCGACCGTTTCAAGCAACCGGAGGATTCAACAGAAGTTCGAACGGGAGACGGAAGCAAGGCGACTTGCCAAATGGTCAGTCAAAGCCAGCCGTGTCGGACGACCAAGCGGAAATCCAGGAACATCGGCCCAAGGATTCTGGTCAAAGAGATTTTCCCGGTGAATCCGTGCTTCCGTGCGGAAGCATGCCAACCCTCCCAACGTGCCCCAACTCCGCACAATCTAGAAGTTCTGGGCAAATTTGAAGAAAAGATTATATTCAAATAATTTCGTGGCCCAAAACGACGGATGATTTGATCAAACAGGCGACCAAGGAACTGAAGAATATGTTTACGAGCTTTTTTTTATAACATATGGCCAAGTAGAAGTAGAGTAAAAAAAATTTAGTGAAGTATTTAATTTCTTAATGAGTAAAATCCAATGGTTTTTTAAAATATCTCTTCCTGATATTTTTTAACAATCCATCCAAAAAAGTCGTTTTTTAGTTCTGAGTAGTCGGTTTACCATATTTACCGAGATTAGATGCGTGTTTACAATACGGCCAAAACCACTAACATACCTTTCTGAACTACTGAAGCTTCCTTGTTCTGCTTACCGCGTTGCTGCAGTTCGGTTAGTCAGCGTTAGTGACCGTTGCCAATAGATCATTCAGTCCTACATGTAGGAGCTCACGATGAAGTGTTTCAATGATCATTTCAGTGAGACGATGTTGTTTTGGAAGAATGATCGGATGATGACGACCACCGACTCGCAACAAGTCACTCTTCTTTTTCAGTATTGGTTTCAACTTTTTCAGCTTTCCCTTGATGATTTTACCAGTCTCTATGCACTTGATTTCGTCATAAAACTTTTCTTTCAGTACAGTTTGCGCCATGACTTGTACTGAAAAGTGAAATTCACCCAGTCTTCACTTGACAGTTGGCCACAAATCTCGTTACATAGCCAAAACAAATCGCTGAACTTCAAAATTGTCAGCATTTTTTGGTTGCTAATGTGAGTTGAAAATGGCAAGTGTGAGAATCTATAACAAGAACTGATAGGATAATAATGATAGGAATAAGACCAGACATATATTAAATGTTTGGATATTTGGCTCATTTTCAAGATGCTGCGTGCACGCAAAAAAAACGTAGTTATACCAGTCAAAATAGGATTCAATTTGAATAAAATTTTAAATTGAATATGGACCAATAACCTGATGAACTAAAGCTTGCTTCAGATAGAATTGGAACAAAAACAAATTGCCTGTATTTCAGTTATTTATTATTGAATTCAAGATCTTTTTTTATACAAATATAGCGTTTTCTTCATACTTTTAAGAAAAAATACGGATAAAATTATTCGTCATGGTTTCGAAGGAATTCTCGAATTTTTCCTGTAACACGGCTCATTAGGCGTTTTAGCTATCTTATTCCACCAGGTCTTCATCTGATTGATGTATTTGACAACCTTTCCCTTTGCCTTGAGTCTCCTCTTCATGATTGCCCAGTATTTCTCAATACGGGGGGGGGGGGGGGGGGGGGCAGTTGGTTGGGTTAAGGTTTTTCGGAACAACCTGAACCCCTTTCTCTGCATACCATTCTTGAACGACTTTGCTGTAATGACAGCTTGCCAAATCTGGCCAAAACATTACGGGATGGTCGTGGGATCGAATGAACGGCAAAATTCGTTTTTGCAGACACTCTTTTTGGTATAGTTATTTGTAACGTCTTATTTTAGTCTTATTTGTAACGAAAACTTTCGTTTTTTTGCCACAGCTGCAAATGCCCTGCCAAATCATGAATTTTCGTGCAAATTTGTCGGCAAAAACAAATTTAAATTTGGCTGGAACATCCCTCCGAGCCGTTGCCGAGTAAAATTTTTGACCTGGGATTTGCCCGAAGTCAGCCTTGACATAGGTTTTATCGTCAATCAGAAGACACCCGTCGAACTTGGTCAGCACCTGGTCGTATAGCTTCCGAGCACGGATTTTGGCCACACTATTCTGTTTTATGGTCCGATTTGGCTGTTTGCTAGCTCGATACGACTTGATTCCTTCCCGGAGTCGAGTTCTCCTCACGGTACTATGGGCAGCACCAGAGGGGCAGAATTTTCTGGCCAAATCACGGTCCGACAGATTGGGATTCCTCTTAATCGTCTTCAAAATCTTACCACGCAATTTCCGGTCGACAGTTCCACTCCGACGATTGGCTTGAGGCTTCCGAATCGTCGTCAATGTTTCCTTATACCGTTTGATAACGCTCCATACGGTATTTCTGGGCAATTTCAGCTGTTTAGCTAGCCTAGATGCAGACCTTTCGGCTTCCATGTTGATTGTTTACAAAGTACAGTCGATTTGCGGAATGTCAAAAATACATACGTAAAGCTGACAAAATTCCCGACACGTGGGCGCCAAGAACTTCCAAATCCGTCCACCAGGAGCACCACAATATGAGCAAAAGTTTGTTCCAATTCTAAATGAAGCAAGCCTTAATTAAAAAAACCTTTGAGTTGAAATAAAACTTCATGCTTAATAGAATTGAACATCATGTTTTATAGTTCAAAACAAAATGCTTTCTCAAACCTATAAACGCATTTGTTGAAATAATAAACATTGATGAACTAATGCAACAAAACCATTTAATTCGGAAGGCCACTTTGCGTCATACGGTCAGCCTACATTCGACGCTTGGTATACTAATACCGGTCAACAGATTTTCCAGTTATCTGCAAAGAGAAAAACTCGTTGATAATTTGTTTTACAAATTATAATTGATTATGTTTAAACTTACATAAGAAAAGCAGAGGCAGAGGCAGCCACTTGCCATGTCTTCTGCACTGAGACACTTTTGAATAATAAGAATATGGCTGTCAGTATGAAATTGCAGTAACAATCCAGTGGCTGTCAGTTATATTTTGTCAATACATATATTATATTCTATTAGGTATTACATACGCACATTCGCAAGAGGGGGGGGGGGGTATACAGAGTGCCAGACGAAGTGTAGACTAGATGAGAGATTCGTTATTATCTGGCCCGAATTATAGATGACAATTATACCTCCCTTGATGGAAATCCTCAGATCAAGATCAGCGAAGGGCTAAATGTCTTCCCTATGCTAATCCTATTGTAGTAAACCACCAGACGGAAATCCTAATGTGTATTGCTTACTGTTCATTTCCTGTAATAAGAGCGTTTCGTTGGAAGGAGACTATCTATCCTTTCCGCGGGTTTCATGTTAGTGCTTCTGCTTACGGGTCCACACCACCTTTTTTGGCAATTCATACAATGGAATCGTGTGGATTACAGGTATGTCCAGTGTGATCTTGTCATAAGGATGATCTGTACGCTTGACAACTTCCTAACACATCACATCACATCACAAGAAAAAAACTTCATCTGATCAAGCATAGGCTGAAATGGGCAAAAAATCACATCTCATGGACAGTGAATAACTGGAAACAAGTTATATGGTCAGATGAGACTCAAATAGTGCTATACAGGTCTGATGATATCTCAAGGAAATGGAAACGACCAGAAGAGAGGACTGAAAAAGCAGTGTTTAAGACCTACTGTCAAACAGTTGAATGTTCTGTCAGAATACTTCAGCGAATGGAAGATCTATATGAACGCGGCAAAGACCCAGGTCCTCCTTTTCTCGTACTCAAATTCTCCCAGACTTGTTTCACCTGAGGATTGTGAAATTAGCCTAAACAACACAGCGGTGGAATGGGCCAAATAAGCTGTTTATCTTGGCGTTACCATAGACAGCAAGCTTATTTTCAGGGAGCATGTTGCCAAACTGTCAAAAAGTGTAACGTTCTGTTGAAGCTGCTGTACCCATTGATCAACAGAAGGTCTACATTATGCCTGAAAAACAAGCTTGCTGTCTACAAGCAAATCATACTTCCAGTCATCGAGTACAGCATGTAAATCTGGGAGAGTTGCGCTAAAACACATCACCTGAAACTTCAGCGCGATCAAAATAAGTTCCTCAGGATGATCCTGAACACCCCTCCGAGGACAAGAACATCTGAGGTCCACCATCCGGCCGAGATAAAAATGCTCGACGATCGCTTTAGTGAGTCTATCAATCGGTACAGAGTACGCTGCCTGACAGATGATCCGGAATCTTGTTCCCCACCCCTAGGATTTTCAAATTGTAGCTGTAGTTTTAGTTCAAGTAGGTTAACAAATTTTAACAAACAACGTCCCAAGGGCTGATCTGAAAATAAATTGAAAACATAAACCACATAAATCAAAGCTGAAGAGCCCATTGGGCTGAAACATTTAAAAATGTATATAAAACAAAGAATGAAAATAAAAAACAATTTAAGAGTTCGTAGTAGCACTGCGTATCAGTTGGTTTAAAAAAGCATAGAAATTAGGATCGAAAGAGAAGAATAAATGTTGATAATCCGAACCGTTTTCCACTACCGCGGCTGTTACTGAACCTACTACCAAGCAGTTGACCCATCCGTTGCGTGGTGATAGACGTTGGTCCCATAGTTCCGACCCAAAAATAGACCCCTTCCATGGTAATCTACTGTGGACACCGTTTTGATTGCACTCGGACAACATATCGTAGGTATCCATCGAAGTTAATTGAAGCCCAAGAGGATTCCTGTTCAGTTCTGTGATCGTTACACTGTAACTGCTTCTGTTGATGACATTGAAACAGACTGTTGCTTCTTCGAGGATCAAATAGTAAAGCTTCAGAATATAACTCGATATACATTTTCTGTGTACCTCATCACTCGCAAAATCGGCATCAACAAATGCAATAACAACAGGCTGGTGTAGGTTTGTCTGGTTTGTACGCCTTGTGGTCTTAGTTCTCAGCTAGTAGTTTATTACAGAACACGTTTTGCCTGTTTCCAGTTAATTTATAAATTAACCACTTTCGTTTAAAATAAATGTGATTGTTATAAATCAAATATTATATAAATTAATATCACATCGCGGTGATTCCTTTAAATAGTTTTATTTGTGTGATTTGAATAAAATTTTGAGTTGATTTTGAACTTTTCAATGCATTAGAACAAATAGAAACCTTGAATTGAAAACCAACAAAATATTTTTTTGATTCAAAGCAGAATGATTTCTTTGCGTACTGGTCTTGACAGATTATCCCTTCTGAGCCCTTGTACGTTCAGAGCAAAGAATCGGATGAAGTTTTTTCTTGTGTACAAAAAGTCCAATTGCTAAAATAATCAACTAAAACTACCTATCGGAAAGATTATTGATGGATATGAACTGTCAACTAGCTACCGAAGTAGCTATAAATTACTAAATATTAACACAGAGAACAGACATCCAGGCTCGACCTTTTTTTTGCAATTAACTGTGTGAATTTTTAAAAGCAAACCGTTGGAAAAATAAAGCCTCCTAGTCTATGTTTCTCCGAACTAAAATTGACAGACTATCAAATTTCGAGGCGAGCAAGTGGCGCCATCAACATACGATTCTCCAAAACTAACAAAAACGATTTTTAAAATGGTAGTTACTGTAATTTTAAAACGGCAGTTTCAGAAATTTACACACGGAGGGCACTCCAGCTTGGATGTCTGTTCACTGTGTTATTAAGCAGGTATTATTATATTGCATTAAATCTCGTAATAAACATCGAAATGAAAGCTTTCGAGGAAAAATAAAATATATTATAGTTTTTAGCAAATCCTTCTCTTTACGAATATGTAAAACAATCGTTTTTATATATTTTTCATATAAATATCCTATTGTTAAAAATTCTTACCATAGGGATTGTGTAGTACACACCAACAAACATAGTGTTATCTAGAAAAAAGTAAAGTGCTAAACTATCTCTAAACATGTTTATTTTCTCATGATCTTGTTTAATAACGTCGTTTCACCGTAGTTATGAATATCATTTTACCGAGGTACCGCAAACAAAATGTGTTGATCGAAGTACAACGAACTCATTAGTTCCGCTGATTCATATATCTCCAAACTCAGGTAAATATCTTTTCGATATCCCAGCTAATATTAAAATTGCTGGCAAATTAACGTGCACATTTAGTTCAAGATCAAGTGGCATAAGTGGAAAGTGAAGCAAGGAAATCAGAGTGGTCTGCAGCAAACCTTCATATTATTTTAGGCCCCTCAAATCTTGTAAACACAGCGTGAGATGCATTGTACTTTTTATCTTAATCCGGGTAATCATCTTACTTAATCCATTTTAATTTGTGAAGAAAAGTAGATAAAATTGTCCATCCTAATCTTATTCATTCAACCAACACCAACACCAGTAAACATGCAAAGTGAAATGCAAAAGCCAAGAAGCCGCCGGTTGAGTTTGATCCACTCAAAGTGAAGATAGAGGTTGAAATATAGCAACACAACAACACACTGAGAGCTAGCCGATGATCATCAATCTCTTCAGTAGTTGCTTGGGTTGATGACGACTGGAGAACGCACAAACACAACGCGGGTTTGTGAGCAGGTCAGACGAATTAAAGGTGCCAATGGGGATCACACAACTACAACTCTCAGCTTTGAGCTCGTTCCGAATAGGATCAGCTGGGTTTAGTTCATGTGGTGCGTTGCTGTGTTGGTGTCGATCGTTTTAGGCGGATGAACTCTTGTTTGATCGTCGAAATCGACGATGATGATCAGTTGCAGTGGGCCAGCTGGATTAGTTTTAAAGCCTTATTTTCGCAAAAAGCTTTCTCAGACGACCGATAACTTACTTACTTTTTTTTTTACCATTTATTGGTTTTCTACATAAATGTATCACTTACCTGACGTCGTTTAGTCTCCTCGTGAAATATTAACCCGCACGGAATGTGTCAAACTAAACCGTAGCAGCGAAGCGTTTTCCGTTCGCCCATCCACGGGAAACTGAACGCCCATTAATCATTCTAAATGAAGTGGAAACGTATTAAAGAGGAAAAATGTGTACCGATTTTTCCCTGCGTCTTTCTTCGCGACAACCAACCACCTAATAACTCCTTCAGTCAGTTAAGCCAGAAGGTCACCCTTATCAGAAAACGCAAGAGTTGGCAGCACACGCTGTTGACGACGGCGGCGGCGGCTACAGGACTTAATGAATCGGGAGAAGCTCATTTCCCGATTTCTGATGAAGTGAAAGCATCTGGCCAACAACACCACGATGAAGATTGCAGTGCAAACCATCCTTGGAGCGCGCGCGGTCAACATCGGGGAAAAGTTTTCCTCGTTTTTCTTATTTTCTGGAACGAAGGATTCGTGCTCATCTGTAAAGCGTTGCCCTGGCCCGTGGATGCTTGCGGTCGGGTGTGGGACGCTTTGAAGTTTTTCATAATTCCACGGAACGGTCGGTATTAATTTTTCCAATCTAGATCTACTCCAGCTTATTGCTCGGAGAAGGGTCCACCGTCTGACTGTTTGTGAAAGTTTTGCTTTCAAGTTATAAATAGACGTTTCCCGTCTTTCTGAATGGCTCTTACGGTTTATCCCGAGAAGCATATCCTGAATAATCTAGAGGAAGGTTCAATTATTCAATTGAACTGAATAGAAGCTCGATTTAATTACTTTGATCACTGCAGTAAACTAACGATTTGATGCCGATTTTTCATAAGGGCGAATATAATTATTTTTTTCTCAAGGCCTGCTGCTCGAAAACAGAACATTTTGCTCGGAAAATCAATTATTTACAAAAATAGCATCGCCCGTTTGAATTCTGATATGCCTTGCGGTACTCATCCTAATGACTAATCATCAATTGATATATACTGACAAAATTCCTTCTATTTCACTCCAGCTATTCGGTTTTTAGAAATCTTTTGAATCCTTGCATGAAGTAGAAAAAAAAAAACCCTCAATCAACCGCAACCTTTCATCTCGGGAACTACCGCATCATTCGACCCATAAAGTCCACTCGAGTAGTTGGTACGAAGATATATCCCACCAGCAATCAAGCGGATTATCGGATTTCCCAGCGGCTGTGCTCCGACTTCTGTTATGGAATCATTTTTCACCACTCCTGTGGCGGCCCTCAAGCAGCATCCAGCAAACAGCAGTAATTCCCGTATGTCGGGTAGCCAGCTCCCAGGGAACTCATTTTTTCCGCACACGTTTGGATAATTTCCTCCAGCATTTTTTGCTCCTCCATTGGAAAACAGAAATGCTGGATACTTGATCCAGAAATGATCCACAAACTGAAGGCGGTACTGGGCCAGCTGGTATTTGCTCTTTCCACTTTTACCTTAGCCAATGCCATGCACTGCACTGAGCAAACTCAGCCATCAGGAAGTTTCATACGTCGTTGGATCGTGTCCTCCTACTTCCGTTACAATTGGATGCATGTTTTCCGGACAGGAGGCGGAAAAAAAACGACGACGCGATTGACGACGACACAACGTGGAGGACGCTGATAAAAAGGAGGAAAATTATCTTTCCGGTGCGGCGACAATGATGACACAAAAAAGGCAGTAGTGGCGGACGGACGCTGTAGAACAAGAAACGACCGCTCGTTCGTTCGTCCGTGGAAGAAGCAGTTACCTAACTACAATAAACTGCGGCAACGATCAACGACTTATTGGGACAAATTGGAAGGACGCTTTCTGATTACATTTGATTGAACTGGGCGAAAAAAGGAAGGATGAGTTGTTAGAAAAAGAGAGGAAATGGGGAATCTGCCGTACAAGACAAGCTTCGGACGATAGGAGGTAGAGGTGAAAATCTTCTAACTAGATTGTTTAACTTTATATCATAGGCAAATAAATGTGAACTGGAAAATAAGCATTTACCTTGGGAATCCGGTTGATTTAGTATCAAATACTGCTTGCCAAATTTCAAACTTCGTACCGCACTAAAGGGTGTTACGATCAAAGTTTGGTCAAACAAGAATGTGTATAAATTGCTTGAATTTTTCAGTTAAAAACGCGATTAAAAATAACCAAATTTTTATTCCGTGTGAAGTTCAATTAGTATAAAATACAGAAAAAAAATTCAGCTTCCCTTTGTCCGAATCCAAATTGCCGAGCCTTTCGTTTAACTCCTGATAGGTTGGTCGGAGCTCTGTCGTTTTAAGATGGTCCTTGTTGTTGGACACCATCAGCTTGATTTTGGCAATACTCTACTCAAGGGCTTTTCTTTCATGATCGTGTTTTGTTAATTATGTTTTATTATCTTCTATAAAGGGTGTCCACATCAAATTGCATCACGGAAAAAACGCTGTGAAAATTACTCATTGGGTATTTTCTCTTGAAAATTTGGATAGAAGTAGTTTACAGTATTTTTTGTTGTTGTTTTTTTAATGGCTGACGAATTTCACGCCAACTCGTCTTCGTGATTGGCAGCACCCTCTTAGAATCCAATGAAAATTTGTGGGTGACTAGACTATGCCTTTTCAAGTAACTTTGCATACTTTGTTTTTCAAAATTTATCTAAACTACCATATGAAAAGGGCTTAAGTTTTTGTATCTATTTTTTTTTAAATCAAGATAACTCAAAAAGGAAAAGACTTACAAAAAAGTAATATATGGGTGACTTTTTAGAAAATTGTGTTAGCTTTTATGAAAACAATTGTAAAAATTGTAAAACCGATTCTTACACGCTAAAATTTCTTTTTTCTTTTTTAAACTTAAGTGATAATACAATTAAATCAGGTGGTTGATCCTGTTTATTACCAAACCTTTGAAGTATATTACAAAAGGACAATAAATTGGACAACAAAAGCTTTATCATAATATATGAAGTATTGACCCATGATTCAACAGCAGTTTAGTAGTTTACATTAAAATTGCTAGATTTCAACAAAACTCAATGTATTGCTCAAACATTATTTATAGGCAACGGCTCATTATAACTTTGCCAGCTTGTGCAATTTTAAGTCCATATATGGATTGAAACGTCTCATATAATGCTATTGGTGGTAATCTCAACCGAAAGGCAAAGAGAGCAAGCCTTGTTCAAGATTATGGAAACACAATCAAAACTCCTCGAGAAGTATATGACTGGGCAGTTGAACAGTCAAATATAAGTATTACAAAACTGAATTTCTGCTTCATATCAGCTGAACAGTATGCAAAAAGTCAGAAGAACTTGAGGAGTTCTAAAGCCAGGTAAAGATAATACCTGTTACACAGGTTCATTGTTATGTACTTATTTCAGAAAATCAAATTTCAGCTAAAAGGTTTTCTGATTCAAAAGATAATTCAAAGAAATTCACTTTGAATGTGAAAGATTTATAAATAAAATATATGAAGCTATGTAAATTTTTAAAACGTGAAGATGTACATATAAAAACTAAATAAAATGAACCATTACCAAGCAGAAACCTATGAGTTTTCATTGACATAAACAGTATTTCTAATATTCATATAACGTCATATTTGAATCGTCTTTAAATGAATATTCACAAATCTCATCAAATTAGAATTTTCTAATTTGATAAAATTTGATGCATATCCATTTCAAGACGATATGACGTCCGCAGAGTTAAACGTAAGGTGCGAGTTTACGGTTGTGATACTGCAGTTGAAAGATTGAAAAGGATCGGTCAACTGGGTAATTTTCTACAGCGTTTTTTTCGGTGATGCAATTTTATGTGGAACACCCTTTAGTTTGGACTAGAGTGGCTAGTGTGATAAGAAATTCAGATTAAGATCCATGGAATCCTCCTCAACATTGTAAAACGATACGCTCCTCATGAGAGGTGATAGCAGAGATGGTTCTGTTTTCAGTCATTTTAGGAGCCAACTTATCTTGAGACTAACATAATGCATGGTCCACTCAGTAATGGAATATCATCATTTCGGTCTATTTCGTATTTAGATTAATGGCTTGAAAATGGTTTTCACTGTAGAGCATCAACAAGGACATCTATCAGAAAGAGTGTCTGCAGAAGCGATTGCTACCCTTCATCAAAAGTCACAAAGAAAAACCTTTGCTCTGGCCCGATTTGGTATCATGCCACTATGCTAAAACTGTGATGGAATTGTACCAAGCAAATCAAGTGAACATTGTATCAAAAACCTCAAACCCGCCAAATTGCCCAGAGCTACGACCAATCAAGAGATATTGGGCTCTGATGAATCGGAAGCTTTCTGCAAAGAAGCAAGGAATCAAAGACATCAAACACTTCCAGTAAATTTGGGCAAAGACGGCTTCTACGATTTCTGAAGAGTCTGTACAAACCCTAATGGACGAAGTTAAGCGCAAAGTTGGGCGCAAAAGCGCAAAAGTATATGCAAATACCGAATAACTATGTTTTGTCTTCAAGAATTGTTTAAACACATCCCATGAATCTGAAATAAACAACTACGACGGAAATATAACACGAAATTTATGTTTTATTCATGTTATGAGGTGTCCGGATTATTGCGGATAAAGACCTTAGTGGCCATCTTGCTTTTTTAAGTGGATTCCCAGGAACAGTCGTAGTTTACCCAGGCTTGAGAACTTGAATTGCTTTGCCGACGCCTTAGTTATCGCCTCGAATTCCCCCTTTCGAGTGGCAACAAACTAACATGTCGTCGACGTAAATGATGAAGTAGCTGCGTTTACCGTTCTCCTAATTTACGAACAGACAGGAATCTGATTTCGTTGGACGAAATTCCATTTTCTTGAATGTGGCATTGATTTTGCGGTTCCAGACCCGTGTTGACGTCTTCAGCCAATAGATACAACGCTTCAAACGACAAACCTTGTCATCTGCCTTGAATCCGGGGGGTGGTCGCATGTAAATCTGCTCATCTAACTTGGCGTATAGGTAGGTGGTCTTGACATCCAGATGTTGTACTAGCTTGTCGTCCCAACTGGCGATGGTCAGTAACGTACGAAGGGTCGTTTGCCGTGCAACACCTTATCGTAGTCCGTCCCGTATTTTTGGGTGACGCCCTGCTTCTTCTTGAAGGTCTATTTGCACCCAACAGTTTTCCTCCCGGGCGGCAGTGGTACTAAGTCCCACGTTTGGTGGTCTAGTAAGGACAGGATTTCCTCATACATGGCCTTCTGCCAAGCCTCTTCTCCGGGCTTTGCATTGTTTCAATGTAGCTTCTCGGTTTGCTGGCGGTAGTGCTGATGGGGGTCATCAGCACTACCACCAGCGAACTGAGAAGCTACATTGAAGCAGGGGTGGTGATTTCTTGACAGCTTTCTGGCAAGGTTTCCTTCGTGGCTCTTGTGGATCTTCTCGGTTCATCTGGAGACTCTTTGGTTTCAGTGACGGTATCGTACCCGTCACCATCGTCGTCATCGTTGTCGTCGCCGTCATGGCCGATAGTCTCACCGGCTGGTGTGTCTATTACATGTGGCTTCAGTACCGAGTGATATTCAACAGCATTCTCCTCCTGAATGGATTCGGTTGGCTCTTCATGTCTGCCCCCGATGAATTTTGCGTCTCGACTGATGTATACTTTTCGAATTGATTTGTCCAGGAACCGGTAGGCCTTGTGGTCCTGAGAGTACCTAACGAAGATCAACTTTTGAGCTGTGACCTGGAACTTCTTTCTCTTCTGTTACTGTGCACTGTTTCCGAACCCCTATAGATTTTTGAGATCTGCTTTTTGGTCTTTCCTCGTACGGCGTAACTGCAACGGATCTTGATAGCGATATATTTTGCAGGTACACGACCGTATTCAACGCTTCTGCCTAGTAGCACTGCTCCAGTCCGGAATCAAAAAATAGGCACCTAATCATTTCGATTAGGTATCGATTTCAGCGCTCTGCTTTGCTGTTTTGTTGCGGACGGTATGCCGCCATGAATTGCGCCCTCTCGTCGGTAATACGAGTGAAGTCTTTCGCTGCTGTATTTTCTCCTTGATCGGAACGCACTGCTTTCGGTTTCCGGCCAAATTTGGTCTTAACCACCTCCACGTACTCGATCATCTTATCAGCTGCTTTCGATTTTTCTTTTAGCATACACAGCACGCAGAACCTCGAAAATCATCGATAATGGTCATAAAATAGCGATAACCACTTATCACCGAACCGCACAAGTCCGTGAGCACGGGATCCAATGGCGCCTTTACCTGGGACTTGGATTCCTTTGGAAAGACCGTATAGGAGCTTTTCTTTTTGCAGCATCATTCGCAGACTTCGTTCATCCCGCATTCACGTATCAGAAAAAAGGTTCATTACCAATTGGGTGTGCTCAACGCTATGGCCAGCTTCATTCCCGTTGTCTAACTGTGTCGTCGTAGCACTGAATCACGCCGGGACCTTCTCATTCGATGACCGCTTTCTTCCCGTCTGCTAGCGTCACGTGCTTAGCTTTGCTCTCGTGTAGCTCCAGGAAAAAATCTCGGCCCGCGAGTCCATGATCCAAGGCTTACTTCCGTCTTCAGGTCCACTATCAAAAAACCGACTGGTTTGGTTGAACGATGAGAAATGACATGTGAAAATTCAATTCTGTTTTTGTATCATGGTTGCTTTGATTTATTTGATTTATTCTAGAGTTGCTTCGTTGCACACGATTTGAATCTACGCACAACATCAATGACAGCTATGAGTTTAGTTAAGCCGGACCTAAGCAAATCATACGTTGATGTAAAAAAAATATTGGTAGTGTATGCAATCCATGATGGCCTTATGAAATTGGCATTTTGATTGATTTTGGAGTTTCGTAAGTTGGATTTAATGAATTTCGCTAGTTAGCTGCCTGAGTGCAGGCATTTAAAAATAAATATCAATTAAAAATAAACCTTTGTTGAAATTGCTTGGAATTTTGTGAGGCCCTCAGAGCACAACAAACTGAAACTGCGTCCTAAAGTGCACGAAAACTGCAAATTGGTGCGAATATCCGTCTAATTAAATTGCACGTCACTGTCCGGTGAGTGTTCGTGTACTGGAAACACAAAGAGCAATTGTTGGAGGTTGTGGATTTGAGCCTCGATGGAAAAGAATTTATTTCTCAATCTCAATAGCCCAATTCACCTACTCTCTTGCGAAGAAAAACACCGTGCGCCTCCATTGAGATGGTAATGTGCGGTAAAACATCACGGATCATGAAAGCTTTTTCAGTGGAAAGCATTTCGTTGTTGTCAGCCACCGTAACGGAACGTGCTAATGCTTCTTTGCAAATGGAGCAAACCCGTACCTGCCATCCAAGACTGATCGACTCGGAACGGAGCGCTGGCTGTTTCGGTTGAAATCTCATAAGGTGTATTATTTCATGTTCGGCACGGTGGATGTGTGGGTTGCTGGATATGGGAAAATTGTGTGGCAAAGGTGTCTTTTCATCGGAATCCTCAATCATTAGCAGTCACAAAACATGTACAAAACCGTAAAACCGTGCCGTTTCAACTACGAGAAAATTTTCGGGTGGGTGCAGAGTGGAATTTCTTGCTTAACGCTTGCCTTAAAAATAAGAAACAATGTTCGGATGAATGGGAAAAACGATATCAAAACAAAACAAGCTTTCATTCATTCCTGTATTAATTCAAGATAGAGTATGTGTCCTCAGCCTATTATGCAAACATCGATTACATTTTTAATTATAACTCATAAAGTTTTCAAGCTGTAAGCGAGATTCAACTAGTTAGACACTTGCTAAGATAAGTTTGATAAGACATTTGGTAGTATGTATCATGAAAAGTTACACAACTCTTTTTATAAACTCAGAAACATTTGATGGATATGGATTTAATGTCGGTCTACTGGCGTCAGATTGGGTCTATTTATGGATGCAACTTCGTCCCATTCGATGGATTTATTACTAAATACAGTCTTTGTAAGGTTTTTTTTTCCTAATTTTATGAATTAAGGCATAGAGCTGTATTCACTTTACTGAACACAAAATTTCACAAATCAAACTAAAGTAAAACTACTTCGAAACACTTGGTTGATGTTCATATATGTTTATCAGGCATTTAATAATGAAAACATTTTAATTCACTATACAATGACTTTATCCCTTCGGTTCGTGTTAAAACGAGTCACTTGTATATAAACAACCGCAAATTCATGCATTTCCACTCAAATTTTACCAATAGCAACCTTTTTACTACGTTATTAATACAACAGGCCATATTTGGGAACATACAAAAAAATGTGTCCCCAACATTGGGTCAACGATTTTCTTGTAAAATCCTTGTTATTCCAGCTATGTGAACAGTTAGTTTGTAATGTGTAATTATTTCTGTACATCCAGACTGCATTACTCGCTTTATCGATTCAATTAAGCCATATTTATATCACTTGAAGATCGTGTACATCATCTGTTCAGCATAAACAGTGAAATCATGATGCCTCAAAAGTGCATGAAATCGAAAATTACGTGAAAGTGAACAACTATAAGTTGATTAATGTTGTCTCAATTGCTTCGGATTACATCGGTCATCCTTATAGCAACATAATTTTGTTGATTATCGCTGGATTTATGACACTTTTGATACATAGGCCGAATGAAGGAGCTCGGATAACATTACATCCCCTTACCCTACTATAAAAATGAGTTCACTCCCTCTTGGGAGGCTTTTGCCCTAGTCGTCGGTAAGAAAGATGTTGGCATAGTCTTCAACTCTCTTCGGATAATTGATCAGTTCCTTTTCGATTTTTCCACGAAATTGTTCGAATAGATCATATTTGAAGGATTCTGCCTCCTTTCCTTCCGTCTTCCGTTTCAGCACTTGCTCCACCTTTCGGTCACATAAAACCGTCGGACGGTCAGAACCCGGCTTGTGTTCGATGCTCTCACCTTTCTCCAGGAGCGCCAGGATCTTGTTAAATGGCCACTCAGCTGTATCCTGCCGACGCATAGAGCAGCACTATGACGCTCTTCTTAGCTCCGGGTTGGAGTCGGCGGTAATTCAAAACAACGAACTTAGTTGCTTCACTGCTTTCCCCATGGCTGTTGTTAATGAACTGATAGAGCTGTCATTTTTTTCTGCATATAGCCTACTTAGACTAGAATCACGCTTTTTGAACATAGTTCTCCGACATCGAATGCCATGTGCGCGTTATTACTTAAGAGGCTTCACACTAGGGTGTGATATTTTGCAGACTGGTGCTTCAACGTACGCCTAGGTAAATCGAATAATTTTAGCGGGTTGAGGTGCGGAACGCTAGGCTTTAGTTTTTCCATCAGCCATCGTGGGATTCGATTTGACGTGTGACATGGCACTCCGTCCTGTTGTAGAACAACGTATGAGTCCTTCACCCAGGAAATCAATTGGTTCATTAAATTAACGACATACAGGTTGGTATTGATTTGTACAACAGCATAAACAAAAAAGGTGGCGTTTTCAAACCGTTGGACGCCACCAAGCCAATCATAATGACCTAGCTGGATGAAACATAAACTTTACTTTCTTCGAAACATTTTCAAGCTTCAACGGTGAAATGAATCACTCTATGTGACCGTTGAACACAGCATCGATACTGAAAAGCTTTCCATCGGAGCTTTCCATCCATGTTTTCCTTCTTCAGCAAAGCGAGAAATCTCTTCGAAGGCATCATTCGAAGGCCCTTTACCTGTTCCGTAACCACCTTGACAATATACTTCGGAGTCTTCTGGCAAACTCTATGGCGTACATTTTCACAAATTTGCAATAAAATTATCCCGATACTCTGATACAGCAATTGAAAGTAAACATAAATAAATACTCTGTCAAAAGAAATAAGTCATTAGTTACATAAATTAACCCAATATTGAAGTTTAAAAAATTTCGCGTTTTTTTCCTGTGACACCCTCTATTTAGAATAATAAATCGTCGATAAATTCAAACCAACTAACAAGCCGAACAGCTGAATTTAAATCCTTGACTTCTAAATATGTTTAAGTATGCAACAGGACATTTGATTAAATACCACGTTATTAGGTCAGGATCATTTTGGACATCCAAAGATGTAGGAATACAGGTTCCGGTTTCATAGCAGTGTCCAAATTCTTGTTTTAACAGAACATTGTCGTGCGACATTTCAAAATATGCAGAATTTCATGGGCAATTCACCGGAAACCGGGGTAACCATATTATATCTGGCCCTCTTGACCATTGATACGGTTTATTATGAATTGCACAAGGAATTTTGCAAATTTTGATGTGACACGACCAGGTTCAGTTGAAATCATAATGCCCAACTTGTTATTCCATTGGCTGTTCAATCAGGACTGTATCGAAAATAAGTTGGCCACAAGTTTTTTTTTAAATCATATAAAAAAGTGACATTTTGTTCAAACAAATTGATGATTTTTTAGTCTAAGGGATTGAACTTGAACATTGTTCGATAGGACGAAACTGAGAGCAATTTAGCGGATTGATGACTTTCTCAACGAAATCTATACCCTTTTTTGTCAATCAATTGAGAGTTATTGGACAGTGGAGGGGTACTGTGCATCCGATATAAAGGCAGCAACCTCTTCTGCAGACACTGTAACCGTTCGCGAAATGTCTTTGATTATTTGATTAAACTCAGTGGCTTAAGCGCCACTCTCGGTTAAGAGAGACTACTGGTCGTGTTAAGACATTGCCCGCAAAATGAGACTTTCTCTCAGAGGACCTCTCGATCGGTCGTTGGTTACTAACGGCAACAAAGACTAATCTCAAGGGATACGCCGAGTCTTTAAACTTTGCAGGTTGGAACAGCTATAAGCACTTTCTGACTCACCCGCAGAACGAACACCCGGAGAACGAGAAGAGAAGGAATGGTTACTCAACTGAGCGGAAACGGAAGGAAAACGGAACGTAACGTAGTAAGTGCGTTTTATTCAGGGAGTAGCAGTCAAACGTACAAAACACTAATCTTCAAACTTCTCTTTACAGAACTATATTTTACATTCATTCGTATTGGAATTTTTCAAGTGTACGGGGAAAAGAACAAAATCATGGCCATGAAAGAAACATGCTAACTTACCTGCGCAGGTTTTTTCCCAGCGAACTGGAGACTCGATGACTGCTGATCGACGACTCGAAGATGGCGGCGACGGACGACCTTCCAGACGATGTACACGATGTCTGTGGCGATGGCCGATCAGCGAAGGAAGGTGACTCGTACGCGATTCGGTTGAACTAGAGTTGCGGAGGGAGTGGCGGCTGGACGGAAGCCTTCCGATTTGGAGCACAAGAGCTATTACTACGGCTAGGCGTCTTACGGTCCCGGGTGATTTGCTCCTCAGGGAGAAAGTTCAACTTGCCACCGCACGGCTTCACGTACTATGCTTCCGCTATGACCGCAACCCATGACGCAATGAAACCCCCACTCCTATTAGATGGAATCCGAACCGCGGTACGCGTTTGGCGGCGTACGGCACACGGTTCGAGCTCTTGGAAGATGTAGTCCTCGGCGTTGTAACGAAAAGGACCTCGTCAACGGATAATTGACGACCGTCAGAAAAAAAAAACATTTCGCTTCGAGAACTAGCGACTTCACTCCGCCTCCGTTTAACTACCTATGAAAAGTGGGCCTTCACAGTGCGCACTAGCCTAACGGTCTCACGAACGTAGTCAACTATGCCACAAATGATATCCTGATCCGGTGTTGACGATAGCCGGACGAAAAAACGTATTTCTAGTCCGTACACAAGAAGCAAAACGTGCTAGAAATCCAGCACGAACTCACGTTAGGTTTAAAATCAAAAACTAAGCTAATTAAGTAATTACCTTTTTTGTACAACTTAACTAATATATTCACTGAATAGACTACGCCTAAATTTAATTTAGACTTATGCCCACTGTACAAAAAAACGTTTAAACAACACTACATATTCGAAAAAAAAACTATTCACTAATTTTATCACCATTCAATGGAATGCAGAACTTTAAAATCAAACTAATTTAAACTTAAACGTAATATAAATTCGCGCACTTCTGTTTACCAGCCGTATCATTAGCGAAATGAACGAGTCAGAAAAGAATTACAAAAAAAACGTGAAAAAACGTTACAACACTCAGCTCGATTGGTTTCCGAAAGACTTCATATCACTTGAATCGACCTATCTGCATTGCTCATATCCTCCCCGGAACACGGCAGTGTATTATTATGGACCTGAAAGTGTTTCGAGACCTTTTCGACATAGATTTCGTCATCCGTCAAAATACATACATCCGGTCGCTGCAAAACTCGCGGATATAATCTTGGGCCCTTGTTGCTGCTTGTTGCTTCTGTTCTGCACTTTGTTTGACGATTTTTTGCTTTTCTTGGTCTTCAGATTGTTTCGTTTCTTGGTACGTTGAATCATTCTGACGTTTCGACATTTATTTGTGTTTCCGTATTAGAGCTACCACTTTCTGATCCAGTTTATGGTTGGAAGATCCGGGTTTTCTGCCTCTTCCTGGCAGTTCATCCAAAGAACAGTGTTCCCCAAACTTGGTAATGAAGGATTTTACACTCGCATGATGAATTCCAAGGCGCTTCGCCAATTGTCGCATAGTTGAACCCTTTTCACGAAGCCATGTGTCCAAAACCTTAATTTTCACGTCAATACGCGACATTTTGAAAACGAACAATTCAAACCTCGCAAACAAGTAAACAAACAAAAGACGACAGTCAAACGCACAGCTGATTTGACGAGTCAAATTTGATCTCGGTACGTAAACTGGTGATGAAGAATGGAACAGTTATCTTCGATTCTAAAGGATGCACAATTCTGTAGGATAGAAAGGTTGCAGATGGTGCAGTCGTTTCTGGTGGACTATACGTATTGAAAAACGTCAACAAGGCGATGAAAGCGGAAGGAAAATGCCACACCAACTGCCAGCACATGTGACACCGAAGGATGGGTCACCATGACAACAATGCCGTGAAGGAATTGGGGCAGATGAATCTGGCGACTGGTTTGCAAATCGAAGACTATGGATTACGAATTCAACATGAGTTTGCGAGGCTTCCGTTCCCGAAGAAATCCAAAAGGAAATCAAAGCAACCGTTGTATTTGGTCCATGTCGACGTGTGAAAAATGAATAATGTCACGCAGAATAAGTTCCGCTACTACCTGACTGTAATCGACGATTTTTCTCGTTACACAACCGTGTATTTCCTGCGCGAGATATCCGACGCTGAAGAGAGACTGAAGTAATTTGTGATGGAGATGGAAGCAACCTTCGGCTGGCCGCCAACGATCATTAGTTCGGATAATGGATATGAATTCAAGAATATAGCAATGGAAGATTTCTGCAGACGAGAGAGCATCAAGCCGCAGTTCACCACACCGCACACCCCGCAGCAAAATGGAGTTGTAGAGCGGAAAATTCGTTCCCTGATCGAGATGGCGATGCTGTACTGCGCCGAAGTGGTGAACACTGCAACTTACATCGACTTATTCGAGGCATGGTGGAGCGAGAAACCAGATGTTGACCATTTGCCAATTTATGGCACCAAGACCTACGTTTAGGTTCCCAAGCAGAATCTGGACTCAGCGAGGCAGAAAATGACGTTTGAAGAATTTTCGACGCAGCAGAAAGCATACTGATTTTTGGACTTGAAGACAGGACGCATCGTTAACAGCAGGGATGCAAGGTTCTTAACGAAAAACAGCAGCAAGCAGCTGGACATCATGAAAGCAGGGTTGCGTAACGCTTTCTTCAACCAAAGCGGAGTACGTAGCTCTGGCGGAATCAACCAAGAAGTAACTCTGGATCATCAAACTGATGCGAGACCTTGGCGAGGACATCCATTGACTGGTTTTAATTCAGGAGGACAATCAAAATTGTATCCAACTTGCTGTGAAACGAAGGCGACACCCGGTAAACCAAGCATATCGACACCAAGTACAACCTCGTCCAAGGCCTGAGAAATGCTGGAGGTCTGTGCGTTCGGTACTGTCCAATCGAATTCATGAAAGCGAATGTCCTTACTAAGCCGCTACCACGAATAAATATGGACAGACTACGAACATCAATTGGCCTGCAGAGGATCGTGATTGAGGAGGAGTGTTGAGAAGCCGAAACTAAATCATGCCATGATTTAGTGAAGTTTAGATGAAGGACGAGTGTGAGTCGCTTTTACTTAATCGACCTCCAAGAAGAAAAATACTTGTCAAGTATTTTCCAGGTTGCTATTCATTACTGGCTGCGTTAGAATAGAATCATCTTCATATAATAAAATGACTAGTTTCAATGAATGAATACAATAAAAGTAGCATCCCAAACGTGACTTTGTGTGTGAAAGTATTTATTATTCTGAGTTTCAAATCTGGATTCGACGATACATCAAATAGAACTTACAATTGAGTTATAATAATTTTTAAGTCCGAAGTATTTACGTTTCGTATTTTTTAAGAGTGTAGTCTCATCGAGTTTCACATTATGTCTGTCAACCCGTCAACACTTTTCCCGCATCGAAAGAATAAAATCAACGACCAAGAGGTATTTTTTGTAACGTAAACTACCAACTGGTGGAAAATTGTGAAACGGCAATCGTAATCCACCGTAATCCTTATCTTTCTGGAAAGTATTCGATGGTAACGGATTTAAATTCAGTGCACATGTTGATGAGAACTAAATCAAGCCGTTGCACTTTTTTCACCCACTCGCTAGTTGAATGCAAGATCGTTTTGCTCATAAACTACCATATTCTACAGTCTTGCATAACTATTAGCTTGCTTCTGTTTTATTCTAACCGAATACCATCACAAATGACACACTCCTAATGCTTTGAACTGACATCACGACCGCATCTCTCCTTTGACGAAATCGAAAAGAGCTTCAAAGTACTTTTTAAAGTATAAAAAAAAGTCCTTTTATCAAGCTTAAGCGAATGTGAAGGGTGTCCTGCCGTCCGTCGGAGCGAAGAAGAAAATCTCATTCAAAGTTATAATTTTAATTACTCCTCGTCAAGGGGCCCAGTGCAGAAGAGCAAATAATTACATTGTCCACCGCGTCTCAATAGAAAAGTTTCGCCGTCAGTTCGGTTAGCTTGACAGGAACGAAAACATAGGCACTGCCTAGGTTGAATAAAAAAAAAAAGAAAAACATTCGAGAAAAATAACAATGAATTCTCGCGCAGCACGAGAAAAGGGCCTATTATTTGCGATCGATTCATTTCATCGACTTTTCCTTTGGTTTGACACGGAAAAGCTTGAAATAATAAAAACAGACGTCATTGGAGACAAGTTGGATTTATTGTTTTCATTCCAGTCGAACTGTCAAAAGTGGTTACAATTAGCAAAATGAACATTTGGTGGCAAATTTAAGTGATGTCAGGATTGATTTGATTTTTCCGTGTTACCAGATCTGCACAGATCTTAACCAGATCTTAAGAAAAACAATGTATGTTGTTTTGGCTCCATATTTGGCTCGGGAAGTATCAGCCAAGGGGTGGAACGCTCAGCACTTTTTTTCTCCTGTGCTATTTTATTTTAGTGTGTCTGAAAGCGTTGCATTTTTCTAAGTGTGCCTATATGGTGACAGTTCACATTTTCTAAAAGCTCAACTGTCAAAAGTGTGCCTCAGTGTGCCACACACGTGGTATGGATTGAAAATCGAAGTTCCGCAGTTTTGTAACAAATTCGTCTAATGTGTAAGAAATCGTGGCTAGCACACTGTTTTAAAGTTTATCTCTTGTGAAAAAAATGGAAGTGGAGATTTCTACATTTTCTTCGGATTCTAGTAACGATGAGCTTGAATTGATGGGCCTGATGACCCAGTCACAAACACTGCTTGCTGAATCTTCATCTCCGAGGAACACATGGGCCCGGTGGCCAAACATGTATCGTTCAGCTGAAGAAGGTGCAAAGCGATTGGTGGACGATTACTTTGCACCCCAGCCAACTTACAACGCTGTTCAATTCAGCAGACGCTTCCGAATGAGTCGAGAACTTTTCCTATGGCTCGTGTCAAGGCAGCAGAGGCTGCCAATACTTATTGTGTTCAAAAAGCCCATGCGAAGGGAAAGCAAGGGTTGACCGCCCTGCAAAAATGCACCCTGACAATGCGCCAGCTGGTGTATGTGTTCCCAGCCGACGCAGTTGACGAATACTTGCGGCTGTCTAAAACAACAGCTCGCATCTGTTTGCATGAGTTTCGTCGGACAATCGTACGGATTTTTGAAGAGGAATACCTACGACCTCCCAACAAGGATGACCTGCGACGGCTGCTAGACGAAGGTCGCAGAAAAGGATTCCCGGGAATGTTGGGTTCCTTAGATTGTTCCTACTGGGAGTGGAAAAATTGCCTGGGCAGGCCAATTCAAAGGAAAAGGCAAAAAGCATGTACAATATTTTACCTTTCCATCTTCGTATTGCTTCCACTTTGGAGCATTTTCGAGGATCTTGTGTGCATGCATAAATATAAACAGGCTTTTCGTAGCCACGTTGTACAACGTCATCGCCTGCTTCAAAACGTCAGAATGAGTTGTCCCACTTTGCTGGCGGGCAGAAACTTGTGCCTTGCAACCCGCAAACTTATTGCAGGCCTTGCTAATCAGCAGCCATCTGGCTTTGATCCCACTTGGCACTTGGAGCTCTGGGCTGCTGTTTAGGTTTTTCTCCGAGCGTATTTCTACAAACAGCTCGTAAATACGCTCATATAGCGTATCCAATCTTTGGTATGTTCCGATCGCTTCATCTTGGGAAACGTTTAACCAAGGTACGCCGAGAGCCTCATCTTTATCAAAATAACATATACTTACGGCAACTCTTCAGGATAGATTATTCCGCAGTAGCAATAATCGGGAAATTTAATCGATTCAGAGGCCCTTGCCACTTAAACTTTCCAATGAAAATCACTTTGAAGCGCTTCTGACTGCATAAACAAAAATAAACAACAAACCAATCGAAGATTTTTGACAATTTGCAGTCGAATAGCAACCCTCTCTCGCGCCCGAATGTAGAATCGCGTTTCTAAATTTGAGCGCTTGATGCTTTCCGATAGTCGCGCTACAATTTTGCTAGAGCTTTTAGTTGCGCCCGATATGGTTTGAAGTAACGGTGAGGGCGATCAAATATAGTTTAGTCGCGCATCGGTACGGATGCTCTAAAGCAATCACGAAGATGGTAGTACCGTAAAGCGAAAGAATGGGGTGCTCTATGATGTACTTGGGATCAATAGGGTTCCAATTTTAAATCCGTAGTATCCCGGATAAAAATAACCATACAATTACAATAAAATAATATAAAGTAACATTTAAATCTATTGCCGACCATGAATCTTATTGTTCATGTATCAGATAAATGAAAAATGAATATTGTCATTACAATAGATCTACTATTCACCCTTTATGCTAGAATTTTCAACAAATGTGAAACAATAAAATCAATAGTAATTTACTCAAATTTGTTCGGAGAAAAACGATTTTTTCTATAGTTAAGATACATACCAACCCCCTGATTCTATTGTCGATGTCGCAATTAACATTAGATTCTATTGTGGAAACAATAACTTTTATTGTCATCTTTTCGTCATGAACAATATAGTCAATTTTACATACGATTGATTCTATCGTATGGTTACAATACATTTAATTGTAAATCTATGAGCATTTTTTTTACGGGATCCTATTGATTGCTGATTTTTCCGTCCGCTCACATTCTAGTACACGGAAAAAATAGTAAATCAATGATATTTCACCTAAAATCAACTATATTTTTGCATTGATTTTTCGATAACCTATGTACATGATTGTAGAAATCATAAATTTCAAGTTAATTTATCTACTCACTCAGGTTATTTTACAGAAATCTGTAAAATCTTACCGAATTCTCAATAGCTGAACGTTCGGTAATCCGATTTTACGGATTTCGGTAAAAGTTTACCGAAATCCGGTAAATTTTTTACAGATATCTGTAAAATTTCGCCGAAATCTCAAAAAAAGCATTACCGAACGATCAACTGTTGAGAATTCGGTAAAACTTTACAGATTTCTGTAAAAAAATCTAAGTGCGTAATGTATGCTTGGATTAACTTTAGTAAAATATGGTTGATGCAACTAAACAATGTTCATACCGAAAAAAAATTGTTGATATTTTGACAGTTGTTAGAATATGCTTGGTGTCAGTTCAGTTTTTATCACATAATTTGGAATTGATTTATGATCGATTTTGTTTTATATTTTTACTAGCTGAACCCGGTGCGAGCCTTGCTACGCATGCAAAATGAATGATGCAAATGAATGAAAATTTAATAGAACCTGCTCATTTATGTTGTTTTTGTGAATGCATCTGGTTAAAATATTTTCGTTTACTAATGTAATTTCTGAAAAAAAACAAAGATTTATGTTTTTAATTAAACTTTTGGATCGGTAGTTTCTATAGGTCTTTCTTTCTGCGTAGAAGCATTTCATTGACAAAAAAATGTATCATCAAACGAAGCCGTATTCTGTCAGTTTGAATGTAATTTTCCCTTGCATAACCTTTGATCAACTTCTTGTGCATAATGTAGCACTGAGAGTAACTCAAGCATCCCCCATTCTTGGCTAAGCAGGGGTCAAACTTCTATCAGTACATGCTTCTTACCCTAGAAATTCACATTTTGAGTTTAAGTTGCATGGATAATTCTCATGTTTGGTTCCAATTTCTGTTTCGTTTGTTTGAGAGGCCTTCCCCCCCCCCCCCCTCTCCCACCAGAGAGATGAGGTCTCAAACCACCTTAGAAAAAAATCTTGTCTAAAACTTCCCACATGCCAAAGTTGGTTCCATTTGCTTGATTAGTTTTCGAGTGATGTGGCAATTTGTGTTTCATTGGTGTGGGAGCACCCCCTTCCAGATGAGGGAGGAGTCTCGAATCATCATAAGGACCTTCACCGACTTCAAAAATCCCAGCATAAAAAATCCGGACATACTGCATACAAATTTTCCGGCCATACTGCATACAAATTTGCATAGCAGTAGGCATAGTTCTCATGTTTGTTTGAAATTTGTGTTTCATTTGTATGGGGACCCCCGCTTTTCAGAGAGAGAGAGGAGGGGCTTCAAACTACAATAAAAACATTTCTTGCCTTCAAAAACTCGCCTATACCAAATTTGATTCCATTTGCATGATTAGTTCTCGAGTTATGCAGGAATTTGTTTTTCATTTGCATGGGAGCCCCCTTTTCTATAGGCGGGAGGGGTCTCGAACTATCATAGGATACTTTTCCAAATCATAAACCCCTGCATACAAATTTCCTTGGCAGTAGGGATAGTTCTCATGTTTGGTTGAAATTTGTGTTTCATTTGTATGGGAGCCCCCCTTTCCAGAGGGTGGCGGGGTCTCAAGAAACCATAGAAACATATCTTGTCTCCAAAAACTCCCACATGCTAAATTTGGTTTCCTTTGCTTGATTAGTTCTCGAGTTATGCAGAAATGTGTGTTTCATCCCCCTTCCAGATATGGGAGGGGTTCCAGACTATCATAAGAACCTTCTACGACTCCAAAAACCCCTCCACGCAAAATTTCACGCCGATCGGTTCAGTAGTTTTCGATTCTATAAGGTTCAGACAGACAGAAATCCATTTTTATATATATAGATAGCTGCGTCCGGTGCGTGCGCTGCTACGCTTGCAACTAAATGAAGGGAAATTTAATATAACTGGCATCTTTATGGTCTTTTTTACCTTCAAAACCCCCCACATGCCAAATTTGATTCGATTTGCTTGTTTAGTTCTCGAGTTATGGAGTAATTTGTGTCTCATTTGTATGAGAGCCTCCCTTCCTGAGAGAGTAGGGGTCTCAAACAACCATAAGAACCTTCTCCAGCCCCAAAAACCCCTTCATATAAATTTTCACGTTGGTCGGTTCAGAACTTTCCGAGTCTATAAGGGTCTGACAAACAAACAGACAGACAGAAATTCATTTTTATGCATATAGAAATCTAGCCTCCAAAAACCTCCATATGCTAAAAGTGCTTTGATTTACTTGATTAGTTCTCCAGTTATGCAGAAATTTGCTTTTTATTTGTATGGAAGCCCACCCCCCCTTTCAAAATGGGGAGGGGTATTGAACTTCTATAGAAATATTTCTTGCCTCCAAAAACCTCAACATGCCAAATTTGGTTTCATTTGCTTCATTGGCTCTCGAGTTATGCTAAAAATTATGTTTCATTTTTATGGAAGTCTCTCCTTTCGGAAGGCGGAGGGGTCTCAAACCACCTTAGAAACATTTGTTTCCTTCAAAAACTTCCATTTGCCAAATTTGGTTCCATTTGCTTGATTTGTTCTTGAGTTATGCAAAAATTCGTGTTTCATATATATTAGAGACCCCTCTTTCAGTGAGCGGAGGAGTCTCAAACAACAATAGAAACATTTCTTGCCTTCGAAAAACTCCACACGCCAAGTTTGGTTCCATTAACTTGATAAGTTCTCGAGTTATTCAGAAATTTGTGTTTCATTTGTATGGAAGCCCCCCCTTTGGCCCATTCCAGATGACAGAAAGTCAGAAAGTCTCAAACCTCTATAGATACATTTCGGTCCTCCAAAAACCTTCAGATGTCAAATTTAGTTCCATATGCTTGATTAGTTCTCGAGTTATGCACAAATGTGTGTTTGATTTGTATGAGAGCCCCCCTCTTACAGAGGGCGGAGGGATGAAGAGTCACCTTAGAAATATTTTTTGCCTTCAAAAATCTCTACATGCCAAATTTGGTTCCATTTGATTAGTTCTCGAGATATATAGAAACTTTTGTTTCATTTATATGACACCCAACCCCCCCCCCCCCTCCCAGAGAGAGAGGAGGGGTCTCATACTATCGTAGAAACAATCATTGCCTTTAAAATCCCCGCATGCCAAATTTGGTTCCATTTGCTTTATTATATCTAGAGTTATGGAGAAATTTTAGTTTCATTTGAATGACAGCACCCCTCCTAGGAGAGGGGAGGGGTCTCAAACCACCATAGAAAAAAAATTGTCTCCACAAAACCCCACATGCAAAATTTGGTTTCATTTGCTTGATTAGTTCTTGAGATATGCAGAAAATTCTGTTTCATTTGTATGGGAGCCTCCCTTTTTAGAGAGGGGAGGGGTCTCTGACTACCATATAAACATTTATTGTCACCAAAAACTTCCGCATGCCTAATTTGGGTTCCTTTGCTTGATCAGTTCTCGAGTTATGCAGAAATTTGTGCTTCATTTGTATGGGAGCCCCCCTTTCCAGAGAAGGGAGGGGTCTCAAACCATCACAAGAACCTTCCCCGGCCCCAAAAACCTGTCCATACAAAATTTCACGCTGATCGGTTTAGTAGTTTTTGAGCCTATGAGGTTCAGACAGACAGACAGACAGACAGACAGACAGACAGACAGACAGAAATCCATTTTTATATATATAGATTGTTCCTTTTTACAGCCCAACAAAGTTACACATAGTAACCACTTGTTAGGCCGTTCCCAACACTGAGTTTCATGTTTGTTGCAAACTGCTTGCCAGTTTTAATTATTGGAACTGTCAAAATTAAAACAAAAACACGTTAATAGCAATGCCATGTTTTAAAAATATTGGTCGATCTTAATTTCGCGTTAAAAAAATCACTTGCAAAACAAACTATTAACCGCTTATTTGACAGTCATCAGTCATAACAGCTTCCACAACTACAAAGAAACCCAGTTTAAAACAATATTGCATCCGTGTTTCAAATCGCGTTGAAAATAAAACAGAGCTGTCGAGCAGTTGTAAATCTGTTGCAAAAATTTGCTCGAAAAGTAGAACTGCAACACATCATTGGGAATGGCTTGTTTCAGTTCTAGTTGTAAACTAAAACAGCTCATACAAAGTAGAACAGCGTTGGGAACGGCCTTAGGCCGTCAATGCACCTCGTTCTGTCAGCTGGTAATGGCAGGCAGGAAAGCCTCTACTTCTTCACGCTCTATGATCTTAAGAGCTGAAACATCGTAGTCATTTGCAAAAAAAAATTGAACTTCTTGGAACGATTATCGAATTGTACTTTGACTAATTCCTGATCCACCACAACTCAGTAAGCACCTCCTCCGAATGTTTTTCCTCGTCAGACGCCATGATGAATTAGAAAGTGAAATAAAAACATCCAGGTTTTTGTTTTCATTTTTTGATATAGTTGTTTGAAGCCAGTGTGTATGCTTGAAATAACAATTTTGTTTTGATTTAACCCGTTTTCAGATGTTTAAGGGGGGATATACAGTAGGCCATCCCTTATTTTGAAAAAAATGCCAAGTCGAGAATTTCCACCTCTTGAAATGCCTCGTCTTGACTCAGAAAACAAACATACTTAAATTTGCAGATCGTACATGCCGACGCTAAGCGCTCAGCGACCTGAAGACCCAGAAATGGTAGTATGGGGGACTCATCCACGCGGTGAAGCAAGCATCGCTACCGTAGTGTATGATCTTGCATGTCGATCAAGATCAGTGTCGTCAGGTTGATAACATTTTATGTTCGTTTTCTTTTACTATCAATGCTGCCTGGGGCACTTTGTCAAAGTACACCAGTTTGTAGGTACAACACAATAACGTCATCATAGACGTGGCCGGATAGCTTAGGGGTTATCTGTTCTGCTTACTGAGCAGATGGTCGGGAGTTCAATCCCAGGCCCGTCCCCTTCCTTGTCATTTGTCACTTGCCTCTTTCTATCATCACTAGATCTAAAATAAAAAGCAGTCTACTGCGCTTTCACTGATAGCATCACTTACCACAGTGAATCCATGATCTAAAAATAACCTACCTCACCTAACACAAAAACTATCCTATCCTTCCCTTGACGGTCTCTAACTAACGATTGTCAAACTAATACCCTTCCCCCTCCCCAAACACCATGAGGACGTGGCCGGCTCCCAAGCTCCATCTATGTGGATCTCTGTGCAATTACACTAGTTCTGATCGGTAACGGAGGAGCACGGTCTTTTTAACAATAACAAAAATCAAAACAACACAATAACATCAACAATCAACATGTACACAACGATTAAAAAAGTAAGTGTAAGGAAGCCAATTAAGTGTTTTTTTTTTATTATCATTGTGAGTTTGGGAGCAAGCTTTGCATCTTCAATGTACAACAAACAAACAAGTTCACTAATTATATTTATAGATCAGTACCCGGCGCCGGCCACGTCCTCACGGTCTTTGGGGAGGGGGGAAGGATAATTAGTTTGACAATCGTTGGTTAGAGACCGTGTTTACCTCTGCGTCTCCACAATTGTCAAGGGAAGGATAGGATAGTTTTTGTGTTAGTGAGGTAGGTTATTTTTAGATCATGGATTCACTGTGGTAAGTGGATGCCGATCAATGAAAGCGCAGTAGACTGCTTTTCATTTTAGATCTAGTGATGATAGAAAGAGGCAAGTGACAAATGACAAAGGAGTGGCGGGCTGCAGATTGAACTCGACCATCTACTCAGTAAGCAGAACGGATAACCATTGAGTTATCCAGCCACGTCTATAATGACGTGATTGTGTTGTACCTAAAAGCTGGTGTACTGATGATTAAGTGTCCCAAACAACATTGATAATAAAAAAAAAACGAACATAAAATGTTATCAACCTGACGACACTGATCTTAGTCGACCTGCAAGACTATACACTACAGTAGCGTGCTTGCCACCGCGTGGGTAGTCACCCGTACTACCATTTCTTCAGGTCCGTTGGCGGAGCACTTAACGTCAACGTACGATCTTCAAATTTAAGTATGTTTGTTTTCTAGTCAAGACGAACATTTCAAGAGGTGGAATTCTTGACTTGGCAACTTTTTTCAAAATAAGGGATGGCCTAATAAACAGTTAGAACAAGAAAAAAAACTCATTTTTGAAAAAAAGAAATTCAAGGGGAAGTATTAAAGGGCGATACGGTCAAAATTTGGTCAATATCAACTTGACGTATTTCTTTCCATTTTGCATTTAAAAAACCTGAACACCCCTCATTTTAAAGGTGTGTGTGTGTGTAGAATGGTGCTCCTATTTTGATTTTGGAATTCACTCTTCAGTTGTCATAATGCCGTCCAAGCAAGAAGAGCAGCGTATCAAAATTTTGCTCGCGCATCGCGAAAATCCGAGCTACTCGCACGAAAAGTTGGCAAAATCGCTAAAAGTTGCCAAATCAACAGTTACAAATGTAATTAAAGTGTTTGGGGAACGTTTGTCGACAGCCAGGAAGTCTGGATCGGGGAAATCGAAAACCGGAAGCCGCTGAGACGACAAAGAGAGTTGCCGGTAGTTTCAAGCGAAACCCTAACCTATCTCTCCGAGATGCCGCAAATAAGCTGGGTGTATCGTCTACAACCGTGCATCGAGCCAAAAACGAGCCGGACTATCGACTTACAAGAAGGTAGTGACTCCAAATCGCGATGATAAACAAAATACGACGGCCAAAGCGCGATCCCGGAGGCTGTACACGACGATGCTGACGAAGTTTGACTGCGTGGTAATGGACGACGAAACCTACGTCAAAGCCGACTACAAGCAGCTTCCGGGACAGGAGTTTTATACGGCTAAAAGGAAGGGGAAAGGTAGCAGATATTTTCAAGCACACGAAACTGTCAAAGTTCGCAAAGAAATATCTGGTTTGGCAAGCCATCTGTACCTGTGGCTTGAAAAGCAGCATTTTCATAGCTTCCGGGACTGTCAACCAAGAAATTTACGAAAGAGTGTTTGAATAAACGTCTGCTGCCTTTCCTGAAGAAACACGGTTGTTCCGTACTGTTTTGGCTGGATTTGGCATCTTGCCATTACGGTAAAAAGGCCATGGAGTGGTACGCCGCCAACAACGTCAGGTGGTTCCCAAGGACAAGAACCTCCCAACACGCCAGAGCTCCGCCCAATTGAGAAATACTGGGCTATTGTCAAGCGGAACCTAAAGAAGACCAAAAAAACTGCTAAGGACGAGCAGCAGTTCAAGGCAAACTGGCTTTCTGCGGCGAAGAAGGTGGACAAGGTGGCTGTACAAAATCTGATGGCAGGGGTCAAGCGTAAAGCCCGGCAATTCGGATTTGGAAAAGCGGAAGCCTAACTGAATATTTTTCCTGAATTTTATACTAATTGAACTTGAAAAAGAAATTTAATTTGATTTTTTAAATAAACGATTTCACCGATTTACACGCGTTTTCCCTTGACCAAATTTTGACCGTATCACCCTTTATCTCAAACCAATCGAAACTTTTTTACAATTATAAGTGTATCCATGTAGTATACAAAAATATTTTTTTCAAATTTTTTTCAACAAAATGGCGGCCGTTAAAGTGCGTTAAAAAAGTCGTTGTATTTTGATTGTGCCGGCTCTCCTGGTCGCAGTTTTGATCTGAAAGCTGCTAACCCAAAAAAAAATTAACTACATTTATATTTAGTAGATGAATTGAAAAAACAAGTAAAATAAAAAAAATTGCATTTTCGGCGAAACTTTTTTGAAAAAATCCACATTTTTTCCTCCATATTATCACATTTTTCCATATTTAATAATAAAATATTACAATAATTTTTAATTCATCTAGAAGGTAATACTATAATAAAGAAGTCCTATAAGTTTCAGCTTAATCGAATAATTAGTTTTTGAGTTATCACCGGCATAAACTCCGAAAATGCTGTTTTGAGAAAAACGCGTTGAAAGTTTTAATTATCGGTCAAGCGTGCGAAAGAAGGCGTCTCCGAAAAACGATGAAAAGAAACACTTGGACTTCGAATTTCGAAAAAAAAAAGGTATCAGGAGCGTATTTTACGGGAAATTTACTATCTTTTTATGCAATAAAAAAAAATGAATTGTGTAACTGTATATCCCCCCTTAAAAATTATAGCTCTTTTAACTATGAGGTACGAATGATTTAATTAAAACATTGCTTTTAGCTAGAAAAATTTTGTGAAACACAATTGTGTTTATTATATTATATCAATTATCGAGATTGTTATTTCAATCCTCCGTCATTTCTTTCCGTGTATTTCTAGAAAATCAACCGAAGACAGCAGATAGTGTACCAGCAGCAGCTTGTTCAAAACAACAAATTCCATGAAAAATACTTTTGCTGTAACTAATCGACAAAGAAAATTGCGCAACAAAACAGGTCCTTTTCAAAGAATTGTCTTCGTAGTGACATCGGAAAGGTTGCCTGCGCTGAAAGTTAGGATGGGTCCGTCGCATAACATCGTCCAGATGTGAAGGTGATGAAATGTAAATATTTAATATTTATGATTCTCATCATTCCAGAGAGTATTTGTGCAAGATTTTAAAAATAGACTTATCATGACTGGATTGTTGGAACTCTTAGTTGGATAGAGTAATATCTTTGTCACTCGAAGGCTAAAACCATACGCTGCAGCTTTGATTCAAATTCAATTAATTCCGAGGCCGGCACCTTAAAAAAAAACATCACAAGGCTCAGGTGATAAAAAAAATCATCCTCGTCAAGTAAAAAAAATAACTATACACTTTTCACAACCATATTTTTTGCCAGGTGACCCTTTACCACTGATGAAAAGCGGGATGGCATTTCAACGAAGTATTTCTTCTACAAGAATCATTTTTTTCCAGTGACAATGAAGAAAACAATCTTGTCAATCTCATTGACGAATCTCAGTCTTTATTGTAAGTAATTAGGTATATATCAACCTCTACAGAATGCAAAGGAAATTTCCGTCCTCGGAAGGAATTTCCAGTGCACAATTGAAAACATTCAACAGTGTTTGCAAATTTCATTCCGACGCCGGATTGTTGACTGAATGAGTTAGTTACCGCCACATAATCTGTCGCTGATTGGTTAGGGTTTGGAACGATCGGACGTTGTTGAGAATTCAACTGGCCAACCCATTTACGGGACTATCTAGAAAATCAGAGAAATTTACCACTCCATCGAGCGGAAGAAATGTTAAAGTTTTTAATTGGATTTTTTGCCTCCGTTCAGTTCCAATTGGGTCCACTATAATACGGGCCAGTGTAAAGGATGTAGAATATTCACCTCGGGAAATGTAAGCACCAGGCCATTGTTTGCTCGGCTATCTACTAGCTCCAATGGCCGCTGTGTAAGTTTTCTGCACTGGAAGTGTTTGAGTGAAAAGGGATGGAAATTAATTACCGGTAGAATTTCAGCCCGGAAAGGGAGTTTTTGGGACAAAGATGACGGTTTCCACCTGTTTCTTCTTTCTCTATCGAAGTGGGTGCCGGACGAAGGTAGTCGAAGTAGCACAAAAAATTCGGGATATTTTTACTTTAAGAATCTTTTTGTGTGTTCAATAATTAAAACGATTTTTTTAAGCATTTGGTCCTTTAACGAAGGTCATACCAGCGTTCAAAGAAGTACATAATATTCTTTGATTAATATGTTCGTTATAGTTTTTATGAGACTGCTTGTAAATTCTATTCCAATAATCCTGGCTTTTCGGCTCAATCATAATTTATCGTCGAGACATGCTGTTTGGAGCTTCCCAATTGAATGGGTGCGAGTATATCAATAAGAATGTGTACGAGAAAGGATGTCTGCAATAAAGCAGTTGCTACCGTTTATCAGAAGCCACGACTATATAGCTCTATTTAAGCCTGATTTGGCCTCTTGTCAATATGCGAAATCCGTCCTGGAATGGAATTGTATAAGGTACAAGAGGTCAAATACGTGCCAAAAACAGTCAATCCACCAAACTCTCCAGAACTTTGCCCAATAGAGAAGTACTGGGCTCTAATTAAGCGGAAACTCTTCGAAACTAAGAAGAAAGCTAATGATACCGATGAATTCAAGAGAAGATGGAGAATCGTCACAGTGGGCGTATCTGAGGATACCGTACGGAACTTGATAGCGGGTGGCCACAGAAATTTCGAGAATTTTACAGAAAGAACGATTAGCATCTTAATCAACTGTTTCTAATGGAGATATAACTCTGTTAGTGTGAAATAAACAATTGGTTTTGTTGAATTATGTGTGATTTTTTTTGCTGTTCGTATATAGGTGTTCGAAATTCAACGTAGACAGGCTTTAATCTTTTTTTATTTGCGTTTCAAGCTTATTGTTACCGCGAACACTTATTGAGGAATCCAAGTAAAGCTATACTTAGGATAACCTTTCTAATGTCTGATTTTTTATCACTAATTCTGTTTTGAGCAGACGTTTATTTTAAGATAATTTAGAACCACGTTTTTGGAGGACACAAAAAAATGGAATAAGCATTCGTGTCATACTGACCCGGTTTAATCCATCGCTTTCTCGAAAAGGCAAATTTTTATGTACTCAGAATTGGCGTTGATGTATGAATGTTCTGACTGTGGCTAACAATCTTGGATTGGACCGAGTAGGCCGTTGAGAATCTGTGCCAGTGGATCAAATGTAGGCCATTTATTTACAACCCGAGTAGCATTCTATGGCCATAATTATGACTTAAACAAGTCATATTTATGTTATTTCAATCAAATGGCAACATTTGGGCTACTCGGGAAGTGTGCCATGTATGAAAATCGTCGCCAAATCAAACTAATTTGCCTTATTAACTGTTAAATATATTTGAGTATGCAGCAGCATAATTAATTAAATACCATGCAAACAGGTCAGGATCCTAATAAATGTATCGAAAATAAGCTATCCACGTACATTTGCGCTGTACGCGTGCATTTGTGATGGTTTTAATGTGTGCATCATAGCATGCTGTGCGTTTGACTGTCATCATTTGTTTGTTTACTTGTTTGTAAGGATTAAATTCTTCGTTTTCGAAACGTCGCGCATTGAAAAAAAACGCGATAATCAAGGCTTTGTCCACATGGCTTCGTGAAAAGGGTGCGACTATACGACAATTGGCGAAGCGCTTTCGAATTCTTTCATACAGCAGGCTGGATTCAGGCGTTATCTGAACGCAGAAAATTCCTTTTTTTCTATCTGTGTAGGGTATTTCTTGGCTTGCTAAGTGATAATTGTCCAGACGAAAAAACGCGTATCAAAATACCTCGACAGAATGTGTCAGATCCTTATCCGTGTTGGAGCGATCTACTGAGTCGACCTGCTCGACAAAATTTCGTCGATCTTGACAACTGTTATAGCAAAACAAACCTGTCTAACAAAGTGACGGTCGACTCGACTTCTATGGGGTCAATTGTAGAGAGTCAAATCGAGCAAAATTGCGCATTACAGAAGCCGACTGAAGTTATTATTTAATATAGTGGACAAGTGCTGATATCAATTTCAAAGATGACTCAGAAGAGAAGTTATTATCTAGTTATTACCAACTAACTTATGCGTAACGATACTGATGTTATGGACAGCATTATTTCTTTAACATTTAACATTCAAAGGTTGCTGTATTGGTATGCAGTAATCTATCTCACTTTAACGATTTATTTCGAAGTTCTATGATCTTCTGGTGAAGCCTTTACACTTTTTCCTTTGCTTCTAGTACTCTAAGTGAGAAATTTTTCAAAATCGAGGATCAAATTTCTCAAACGAAGTAAGATGAAAACCAAGGAATTGTAATGAGTTTGTGTCCTAGCTCATATGCGTGATTTAAACGGTAGGAAAATAGTGTTTAATTTATTTCAGTATGGTATCAAAAGTCACGAATATCACTATGATCATATTAATGGTTTTAGTATAGACTGCTTCTTCGGTTCGTTAGTGGTTATCTCAAGTTACAATGCAAAAACCATCCAGCTTTATCAAGTTTTAATAAAGTTTAATGAAAGCCACTAGAAATCAATTTGGTATTATTAAAGCAGTAAGAGGTGCCAATAGGTTTCAAGTTTTAGTCAGGTTTATGAGAACGCACGTGGCTTCTTTACAACGATCTTAAAACCTTGTCTTCTGAAGTTCCTTTTACTTTTAACAAAGGTTTCATTTTGACTATATGAACTCGTAAATTGCAGTTTTGAAATGCCGTTTTGGGACTCATTCAAATTATCTTATAATAGCTAGTTGAAAAAGCATTTTAAAACCATTTTGCCTCCAGTAAATGTATTAAACGGCAAATTGGCATCGAGGAAAGTCACCAAATGGCCAAATAGTTTTAAAGTAGCCATTGCGAAGATAGCTTGGCTTTTTGACAAACATGTGATTTCTTCCAATATGGCGATTAAAAAATTTGAAATAATTGAAATACATTCCAAATTTTAAATGTAATACAAATAAACTGTAGATCAGACACCGATTTCAGCATTCTCTTTCAGGTTTTATAAATGTGTTTGCCAACCGTCTATAGAGAGGGCCACTTTGTACACATTTTGGCTTTAAATATGCATAGAGGAGGCGTTGGTGGACAAAACAGCTTTGAATGTAGTTTTATCAACAACGCCGGGAGGAGTGTTATACGATTGGAATAAAACTCAAATTGTTACTTGAGATCTCTTGGATTTCAGGAGAGCTCTTTCCTGATCTTCTATAGAAGATAAAAGAAAAATACTAAAATTCTGAAAAGTTAGTCCAAAACTTTCGGCAAGTTTCCTCATTAATTTCTTGGTAGTCACCCCAGATGTTCTCGGAAATTTACATCTCGCAACCCAACCTAACCTAACAGACACATTTGGTAAGTTTTTTTCCTGAACTTAATTGCTTTACAAACTTTTGATAAGTTCCAATCTGAACTGCGAAGAAAATTTCTCCAAAACTTTGGGATAATTCTCTTCGGAATTTCTTGGAAAATCTTTTTAAATCTGTTGGCAGTTTCTTCTTAAACTCTTCTGAACTTCTATTTGTTCCTGAATTTCTGTGAAATTCATTTTTGAACAATTAGGAGGTTCCCCCTGAACTTCGGGAAATTTCTGGACTCCGAGAAAACTTTATTCTGAAATTCTGGAATGTCTTCCAAACTTTAGGGGAATTCTCAAGCAATTCTGGATAGTTCAAACGAAACTGTTGGGAAGTTTCTTCACGGAAGTCCTGTACTGAATTCCTGGTTTTTTTTCAGAAATTCCTTGGGGATCTAATAAGTAGTGCTCGCTCAGTTAAGTTCCTTCCTGAAATTTGGGAAATTTCCTGACATTATTCTTCTGATAAGTTCCATCTTGAACTCCGAGGGAAATTTTACTGAAAATTTTGGAAAGTCCTCTCCAGAATTTCTAGAAAAATTCCATTGCATTTGTTTGAAATCCTCATTCTAAAGTTCTGAAACATTCTCTTCCGAATTTTCATAAAACTTTCTAGCACTTCTGGGTAGTTCCAGCTTTTGGGAAGTTTTTTTTTCCGGGAATCTTTGAGAAATTGTTTCTTAATCTTCAGAGAAGTTCTCACTTGAAGTTCTAGGACGTATCGTTCTGAGCTTTATGGAAGTTTGTTTCTAAATTTTTGAAAAACTATAGCTAATGCATTGTTAGTTGTTGCCGAATAATATATAACAACATTGTTAGTTGCTTGCCGAACTCCGGCGAAGTTATTTCCTTAACTTATGCATCTCAAATTCCTGGGAAGAGCCCAGAATGGCTGGAAAGTTCCAAACTTCTAAGAAGTCCTCTTCTTTAAACTTCTCCTGATGCTCTTGAACTTGGAGGATGTTTGGTCCTATTTTTTTGTGATATTTCGACTTGAACCTTTAACAATTGATCGCTATACTTTTGGGAAGTTTCTGCCTGATCTTCGAATAAGATTTTTTTTCTATATCTGAAGCTCAGGGAAGTCCTTCTGAACTTTTTAGGATGTGCCATAAGTTCTGGGTATTTTTTTCTATGCTTCTAAGAATCTAGGACTTATTTCATTTATCACTTAATTCGAGGGTAAATTTGCAAATACAAAGTGCATATGTATCATTTCAGTATAGTTGCGTATAGAAGTACTTTAAAAACAAAAATCGGATTTTAATGGTTTATTTCAACAGCTTATGACTTTTACTGGTGATCGAAGTCTCAGTGTGACAACCGAATGGGCTTGAGCGCCAATGTAGAAAATGAAATTTACTTTTTGTTATTCCGACCCAAGTGAATCAAGCTCTTGGTCAATGTCCTACCACTTCTGCTAAGGAAAGGTTTATTAATTATGTAACGCAGTTTTGGGGTTTTGGGAAAACGTAACAATCCATACAAAAAAAAATTGAAGGTCCTTACAAAAAACGTGACAAAGGGGGGGGGGGGGCAGAGCATTAGTTTTGCTAGCTTTTCGCCACTATAGCCTATGGTGATGTCCATAATAATTTGAATATGTTCGATGTTTTGAATGCTATTATTAGACATATTTTTGCTATAAATAAATTGCATTAACAGGTACAACTGCAAAAACTAATGAAGATTTAGTTGCGATTTTCCACTAACCGATGAAAAACGCGTATCAAACCAAACTCTTACTAACCAGCATGTGGCAAGTCAGTCACTAGTTTCCAAGCGGTCGATTGAATCGACCAACTCATATTATAGCAGTGAAATCTCACGTTCAGTTGTATTAAGTTTGCACTCCTATATTTCGATATAATTCCGTGTGTTTTTCGAAGTGTCTGAATTCGGTGCTATATCCAGCTCGCGAGAATTATTAATTTGGAAAACATCAATTTTACGACATCGATAATTGAGATCAGTGTAGTAGTTAGAGTAAATATTAAAGCTATATGTGGGAAACAAAATAGGCGTGAAACTTCATGAATGCGAAAATACAAAATATCACACACAATAACCAGGCCCAGAATCGAGTTGTTCTCGATTTCTTGCTCTCATTGTAAAGCCGCTTCCGCTCTCATCAAACTTCTCACAGTATAGATCATTGCACGATGGCGTCATCAATTCAGTTTTGACAGTTCAGGGAGCTTATTTACGTGGACTTAGAATATTTTCGGTGAGATCGGTTTGAGATTTTGTGCTCTAAATTTATTACGATTGAAGTAAAATTGCCGGCAAACAGGTACCAGTACTTATTTTTACATCATCTCCTGAATCTAATCTTTTATAATCCAGAAAAAGCAAATATATTTTTTTGTTTGAGCGGCTCAAATTCTAACACCTTGTAAACGAGCTCCCTGAACTGTTTAAAAAGTGAGGTTAATACATTCGGTGCAATGATCTATTCATACAGCCGTATACGTAATAACCATACTGTCTTGCTCTGTGCTCTCTTTCGCTCGCATCATAATGTTTTCACACACAATCATAAAGCGCAAGATCGACTTGCTCTCGCTTTTGGGGACTCTCTGGCTTTCACTATTCTCTCAGCTATATACAACCTTCTCAATTCTCTATTTTATACAAATCAGATGTGTGCGATATTTCGTATTTTCGCATTCATGAAGTTTCACGCCTATTTTGTTTCCCCATATAGGTTTAATATTTACTCTAACCACTACAATCAGTTATTGTTTTTAGCCGATCATTCTTTTCGTCGTGCAACCTTCGCGCCGTCTGCCGTCTGTTCTGAGAAGCAACACGACAGTTTGTTTATTTACATCTGCACCTTGGTGAAGAAATGCGATGGCGATCCTTGTTTTGGTGGATCCGCTCGAAGTGGAAGAATTGAATGCACAAAATGCCGCAACTCGACAAAATATCGTCGATCTCGACATCTGTAATGGCAAAACAAATCTGCCGATCAAAGTGACGTTCGACTCGACTCGACTCAATGACTATAATTGGCCCCTATAATTGACCCCATAATTTAGTTAATTGCTTTTAAGTTCTTATGTCATCATCGATACATACCTCATCAAATCTCGTTGATTTTCCCTATTACCTTGTCTGCCTTAGTTAGTTCCTGTCCTCTGCGTTATTAAGTTAAATTCTATAGTCATTGTTGAAAAGTTTACAATGTACTAATATCTAAGTGGTTTAAACGCTTCAAAACCTTACATGCATGGCCAGCCTAACAATAATTATTTGAGTCGTGGTCAGCTATAAGATTCACTTTTCAATGGCAAAGTAAAGTTTCATCACGTCTATTTCCTTTTTATTATTATAAAATTATCGAGAAGTAAGCCTTTATAAGATTGTTTGTATACCATTGTTGAAATGTGCGGTATTTTTCTTATGGATCTTTGAAGTGAGACCACAGAGAACAGCTGGAGTGCCCTCCTTGTGTAAATTTCTGTAACTGCCATTTTAAAATTACAGCTCGTTTCCGTTAGTTTTGGTGAATCGTATGTTGATGGCGCCACCTGCGCACCTTGAGATTTGATAGTCTGTCAATTTTAGTTTGGTGAAACCTAGACTAGGCGGCGTTGTTTTTCCAACGGTTTGCTTTTGAAAGTTTACACAGTAAATTGGGGGGAACATGTTCGAGCCTGGATGTCTGTTCTCTGTGGTGAGACATAACAAAATAAGAATGGCGCCACGTTCCTAGTTTTAATTAAACTCCTACTCTGTGACTCCAACAGTCGATTCTCTACGAATGGCGATAATCTTGAACACATTGTCTATCAATATATACCTGTCTAGCTGGATTTAGATTTAAGCGTGGCTACGGCTCATCATGTCAGGGAACGCAAAGAAAGTTGTTGCAGACAAGATGAAATCACACATCATTATCACTGAGGAAAGAACAACAACTTTCAAGGCTCCAAGACAGGACACGTCCATTGGATCACATCTGTAAAATCAGTACATCAATTCCAGATATGTGACGGTGCATAACATAAAAATAGACAACATGTGATACCACCACGACAGGATATGTCATTGGTTGCCATCTCAGTGCTGATGGCGTAGGTCCACCCATCGCGACCAGATCACATATCCGAGGGGAGGGAAGATTATATAATTTAAAGCATATAAATTTGACAGAATGTGAACCGTCTCTCCAGATATTGATCTGATTAGCCAGCTCTCCTACCAGACAATTGGTTCCTAATAGTAAAATAATGGTCTTAAAAATTATTCTTGAATTTCACACAGACTCAATTCTAGCAAAGCTCAAAGCTAAACAAATCTTGATAAATTTATCAACCAAGAATATCCGGAATTGCCCACACCTAAGTAAACAAATTCCTGTCACTGAATCAAAGGACCTTTTACATCTGTTCTCTTTGACACTGGCTATCCGTCTCGCCATCTGCCGTGGGAAAATCACGACCACAACCTTAGGGACCTCTCGGGCGTTGATGGGACGACAAAATCACCGATGGCAATTTGCACCATAATAAATCCGCTGTCGCACGTCCCCGGCGAGCTCCTTCGGGGTCGTATTTTTTTTTGTTTGTTTTCATTTTTCATGCGCCGCACACGGGCGGCATGTGGCAATAAATTTTATTTGGAAGCTACAAGCATTCCCGCCCTACCCTCCCCAACCCCGGGTCCATTACCTTCCCACTATCGTCTGGGAGGCAATTTCCAAGTTGTTCTCTACATGCATAAATCCAACAGGCGGGGACGAAATGCGAAATTGTTTCCACATCCACACCCCGCCGCTCCTCGGTTGGGGGTGTTGTTGCCTATAATCCCTCATTCGGGGATTTCCAAAAAGAAAAAAAAAATGAACGCCAGTCAACGAAGAACTTGGCGCGTAAAAGATCCGCACGCATAACTTTTCCGGCCTGTCACCAACATTCGCAGTGCTTCCCGCTAGCTTTTTTATTCATTTTCACATCGAAGCTCAGGCAAAGCATCGCTTCGTTTTTTTTTCTCTTCTACATCGTCGCCTTGGTTTTGATCCGCTGGGAAAGGAGGAAAAAAAACCAAGCAAAGATTTTATTCGCCTTTATTCGCCTCTTTTGCGTGAGTGAAAGCTGCGGTATGTCGTCGTCTACGACGAGAAGAATTTTTCGGGTTTATGTGTAATTTTCTTCTCCCCAGCTCCAGATTGAGATTTGTTGTTCTGGAGAAATTTATGCGTGTACAAGCACCGCGTCCTCATCGTCATTCCATACATCACATGCTGCGAGGTGAGTTGAATAACGACACCGTAGATTATGAATGTCAGCCAATTCGTTTCACTGACATCTGTATTATGCATGATCCATAATTCCCGAAATGAAGTTAATCAAAATGAATTACATCACATGAATATGGATGGGCTGAAAATGGCTTGAATATGAAGTTTTGTTCGTAACTAATTAAAACGAACAGTAGGCTTGTTTACCAACATGTTTATGGGTTCCATTCGAAATCACAAATAACAGTATTGAAAAGTCCAACAAAATATGCGAACAATAAACATAAACAGTTTAAGATATCACAGTAAAGTGATTCACAGAAATTTGATAGATTTGAAGATAAACATAGGGAATAAGAAATCAAGAATAATTTCAAAAATGAGAACAAGATCTGAAAATATCAAAAATTCAAATCAAACTTAAGAATTAAAAACTAAATTTCAGTAATTGAATAATTTTTAAGTTTGTAGTTAAAAACTTGTACACTTGAAACGGAAAAATTAAAATAAATAGTGAATTGGATGCTAGAAAAACGGAAACGGAAACGGAAAATTCAAAAATCAGGGAAATTATAAACATTGATTTCGACATCATAGACAGTATGTTATCCACAATAAGTAACTCGTTAACTGGAAAACAATTCACAAATTGATGATGTTGTTTAAGAATTAGATCATTTCTCATTGACATCTGATCGAGTCGGCAACAGGACTCGCCTGTAAACTGTAGTTGTAAAGACTGTATTCGATGAAATTTGGACACACAAAATTTTCCTTGAGCCCGATTCTTTTCAAACTTTCTGGAAATAAAGTACTTCTAAATGGTTAAGTTTTGACATCATTGGTTTATTGAACCTCTTCTCATAACCCAAATGCCCGCACCTTTGCCTTGACTTCTTTCATCAAATTTTGGGCAAGTCGGTCCGCTTACTTTCTTTTAACCACACTTTCTTTAGTTCAAGTTCATTTTCTATCAGTTTTGGAGTTTTAACGAGCTTTGCTCTTCATGATTGCCCAAAATTTTTCAATTGGGCGAAGTTCCGGAGTGTTTGGAGGGTTGACGTCTTTGGTACAAAAACTACATTATTATCTTTGTACCAGTCTAAGACGGACCGGGCATAGTGGTAAGATGCCAAATCCGGCCAAAACAATGTCGGGCCATTGTGAGATATCAAGAAGGCAGAAGTCGTTTATGGAGGCATTCGTCCTTGTAGATTTGTCCTTTGACGGTCCCACAGGTGATGAAGGGCTGACTCATTTTGCCACATCCGCAGATCGCTTGCCAGACAAGGATTTTTTTGGCGAATTTCGACAGTTTCTTCTTCCGTACACTAGGTGGCGACGTAGTTTTCCTGTCCTGGCGTTTTTTTGGTGTCGGCTTTAATGTAGGTCTCATCGTCCATCACAATGCAGAACGGTTTTGTGAGCCACTCCCTGTACAGTTTTCTTGCACGAGTTTTGGCCACCGAGTTCTGTTTATCGCTCCGGTTCGGTGCCTTCTGGACCTTGTGCACATGTAATCCAGAACGTTTCATTGTTTTCTGCACAAAACAAACTGAAACTTTCGCCTTTTTCGCAACATCCCTGATCGAAATGTTGGGATAACGCTTAAATTGGTTCAATACCATCCTGGCCTTCTCCGGATTTGATGTGCCACGTTTTTTGCCACTACCATTTTTCCGCTTGGTTGTCTTACGGTCCTTGAACGTTTTGATCACATGAGATACGGTTGAATGTGCGATTCCGAGCTGTTTTCCGATCCATCGATGAGAAGCGTTTGGATGAAAATGAAGTGAGTGCCCAAAATTTTTTGGCGCACTATTTCTTCATTCGAAGCCATCTCTGAAATCACTCGACCGATTTAAACAATTGACACAACACAATGAAATACATTCAGTTAAAATTTCAATAATTTTTACCCACACGCTAAAAAGAAACGAACAACTGCGTGTGTCCAAATTTCATCGAATACAGTCTTTAGTACAGTTGGGAAGATGGTGTGTACCATATTTGAATATGGTGCCATGAGTAATGAATATCATGATGGTCATATGAATGATTTTTATATAGACTGCTTCTTCTGATAGTCAGTGAGTATCTCTTGAATTTCAGGGAAGTTCTCTCCTGATTTTCTTCAAGACTCTTTGCTAAAATTCTGGGAAGTTTCCTCCTGAACTTCAGACAACATTTCTCATGAACTTCTTGGCAGTCACTCCTTATTTTCTTCGAAATACACATCTGAACATAACCTTTCAAAAACATTTGGTAAGTTTTTTTCCTGGACATAGTTACTTCCGAAACTTTAGATTAGATCCGAAAGATTAGATTAGATTAGATTAGATTAGATTAGGACATAGTTACTTCCGAAACTTCTGATGTGTCCCATCCTGAATTACGAGCAGATTTTTCTAAAACATTGTGAAAGTATTTCCAGAAATTCTTGGAAAATATTCTTAAATTCGTAAGAAGTTTCTTTCTGAACTTCTAAGATGTTCTCTTCTGAACTTCAGTCAGAAGTTTCAATAAAATCCAGAATTTCTAAGAAAATTCCCTTAAATTTGTTGTTGAAGTTGTTCGTGAAGTGTTTTTGATTGAACTTCTTGCTCTCAATACTTCTGAGATGAACCCTAGAGAGTTTGAGCTGTATAATGGAATGCCTGTAACTAGAAATAAGAAGAATTAGTAATAGTATTTTCCATTTAATTCCAACTACCTTTGCTTATCTTGACAGATACGCGTATTTCGTCTACAATGTGCAAAATTCTTCAGTGTCGTGTACTAATAACTCGACTCGTCGAAAGTCAGAAGTCAAAAGCCAAAAGTTCAACGATACTTGCTTCTTTTTGTGTGGCTCGTTAATATTATTGTTGTTTTTGAAATTTTAAGACGAAATGAATTTTTGTCGCTGTGAGTATGAGTGCGTGAACATGCTTCAATATCAGAATATGAGTTTTATTACCCAAGAAGTCTCATTGAATAAGATTTGACGACGAGTTTGTATCAGATATCAGAAATCAGAAATCAGAAATCAATAAACAGAAATCAGAAATCAGAAATCAGAAATCAGAAATCAGAAAACAGATATCATATATCAGGAATCAGAAATCACTAATCACAAATCAGAAATCACAAATCAGAAATCAGAAATCAGAAATCGGAAATCAGAAATCAGAAATCAGAAATCAGAAATCAGAAATCAGAAATCAGAAATCAGAAATCAGAAATCAGAAATCAGAAATCAGAAATCAGAAATCAGAAATCAGAAATCAGAAATCAGAAATCAGAAATCAGAAATCAGAAATCAGAAATCAGAAATCAGAAATCACAAATCACAAATCACAAATCACAAAACACAAATCACAAATCACAAATCAGAAATCACAAATCACAAACGAGAAATCACAAATCAAAAACCAGAAATCAGAAATCAGAAATCAGAAATCAGAAATCAGAAATCAGAAATCAGAAATCAGAAATCAGAAATCAGAAATCAGAAATCAGAAATCAGAAATCAGAAATCAGAAATCAGAAATCAGAAATCAGAAATCAGAAATCAGAAATCAGAAATCAGAATAATGAAATCAGAAATCAGAAATCAGAAATCAGAAATCAGAAATCAGAAATCAGAAATCAGAAATCAGAAATCAGAAATCAGAAATCAGAAATCAGAAATCAGAAATCAGAAATCAGAAATCAGAAATCAGAAATCAGAAATCAGAAATCAGAAATCAGAAATCAGAAATCAGAAATCAGAAATCAGAAATCAGATATCAGAAATCAGAAATCAGAAGAATTCTGAAATCTGAAATCTGATATATCAAATAACAAACAACAAATAACAAATAACAAATAACAAATAACAAACAACAAATAACAAATAACAAATAACAACAACAAATAACAAATAACAAATAACAAATAACAACAATAAATAACAAATAACAAATAACAAATAACAAATAACAAATAACAGATAACAATAACAAATAACAAACAACAAACAACAAATAACAAACAACAAACAACAAACAACAAACAACAATAACAAATAACAATAACATATAACAAATAACAGATAACAGATAACAAATAACAAATAACAAATAACAAATAACAAATAACAAATAACAAATAACAAACAACAAATAACAACAACAAATAACAAATAACAAATAACAAATAACAAATAACAAATAACAAATAACAAATAACAAATAACAAATAACAAATAACAAATAACAACAACAAATAACAAATAACAAATAACAAATAACAAATAACAAATAACAACAACAAATAACAAATAACAAATAACAAATAACAAATAACAAATAACAAATAACAAATAACAAATAACAAATAACAAATAACAAATAACAAATAACAAATAACAACAACAAATAACAAATAACAAATAACAAATAACAAATAACAAATAACAAATAACAAATAACAAATAACAAATAACAAATAACAAATAACAAATAACAAATAACAAATAACAAATAACAAAATAACAAATAACAAATAACAAATAACAAATAACAAATAACAAATAACAAATAACAAATAACAAATAACAAATAACAAATAACAAATAACAAATAACAAATAACAATAACAAATAACAAATAACAAATAACAAATAACAAATAACAAATAACAAATAACAAATAACAAATAACAAATAACAAATAACAAATAACAAATAACAAATAACAAATAACAAATAACAAATAACAAATAACAAATAACAAATAACAAATAACAAATAACAAATAACAAATAACAAACAACAAATAACAAATAACAACAAATAACAAATAACAAATAACAAATAACAAATAACAAATAACAAATAACAAATAACAAATAACAAATAACAAATAACAAATAACAAATAACAAATAACAAATAACAAATAACAAATATCAAATATCAAATAACTAATAACAAATAGCAAACAACAAATAACAAATAACAAATAACAAATAACAAATAACAAATAACATATAACAAATAACAAATAACATATAACAAATAACAAATAACAAATAACAAATAACAAATAACAAATAACAAATAACAAATAACAAATAACAAATAACAAATAACAAATAACAAATAACAAATAACAAATAACAAATAACAAATAACAAATAACAAATAACAAATAACAAATAACAAATAACAAATAACAAATAACAAATAACAAATAACAAATAACAAATAACAAATAACAAATAAATGATACATTTGTTAATTGGAATTTGGTCATTGGAATATGCTAACTCTGAATTTGAAACTGGAGACTGGAGATTTAAAATCAGAGAAAGAGAATTTGATGACAAAACAAAATATTGTTGAAATAAAAAATTTAAGATTAACTTACTATAAAAGTGGGATTTTTAAAATAAATGCATATTGATGATAGGTTATTTGAAACGCAAGGCAAGAAAATACTTAAAGGACAAAAAGATAAAACCCGAGTAACACATTTTCATGCTTTTATGTAGAGTAAGCTTTGTTATAACCATCTATTCATATAAAAGTATTTTCAACCGTTATAAAACTTGGGTGTAGCTTGAGAAGCGACAGAAGATTGAAGATTGAAGATTGAAAATCAAAACCTGAAAATTGAAAATTCTTATATTGAAAGTTTGAAACATTGAGCATTTTAGATTAAAAATTTAATTTTGTTTAGAAGATTGAAGATTGAAGTGTGAAGATTGAAATATGAGGATTGCAAAATAGAAGATTATGATTTAACCAAAGATTAATATTGTTCATCAGATATTCTAAATTTTAAACTGACGATAGAAAATTGATAACCGAAAACTTGAATTGAATTCAACATTGGATATTGAAATATAAAATTCATTATTTGAATATCTGAACATTGAAGATTTCGACTACATTACTGGGATTGGGGGGTATCCTAAGCCAGTCTCAGGATTTGTTGACTCGACAAGGATTCGTGGATTTGCCAGTCCCTTGTTATGTGAAAACGTGGTCTTCAGATGGTCCTCATTAAGATCAACATTAAGAACAACAAGCCATCACGTAGGCTATTCTCTCGGGGCAACCTGCTGAGGATAGTTCTGCAGACATAAGTAATCTTTGCACTGATAGTGGGGTCTTATCACATCACATCACATCTGAACATTGAATATTTAGAATCAAAAATTGAAAGCAGATTAAAAATAAGAAACTAGCAAACGTTAAATTAGAAAAATTGGAAATAAGAGATAAAATATAGCAGATTGAATATAGATATTAAAAATTGACAATTGAAAATTGAGATCATTAATAACTGAAACTGACACTTGATAATTGAAGATTAAATATTTAATACTGTGCATTGATAATTGAAAAATCAATAATCAAAATTGCAAACTCAATATAGAAAATTGAATAAGGAATATTAAAAACTTGAAAATTGTAAACTGAAAACAAAAAAATCAAATTTCTAAATTTTGAATGATTTTCAATTGCAGATTGAAGATCGAAGATTGAAGATAGAAAATTTAAAATTATGACACAATAAAAATTTATTTAAGTAACTTCAACTTCAATTCAATATTTAACATTGGATATTGAAAATGGAATATTCAAGATTTGACGTTGAAGATAACTTGATAATTGAACATTGAACATTTAAAGTTAAATATTTCAAAGTGAAAATCAAAAATTGAAAACTGAACATTTTTAATTGTAAATTGAAGACTGACGTTGGAAGACTAAAGGGTGTCCACAATGAAATTTCCACACACAAAATTAATTCGCAAAATTCGAGTTTTCATCCGATTGCCATCAAATTTTCAGGGATTGAGAAATAACTATTAAACTATTATTCATTTTACCATTTCACTCGTATTTTATTTACAGTCCATACGCAAATGCCCGCACCTTGGCCTTAACCCCGGCCATAAGATTCTGCACAACCTGTGAATCAACCGTTTTTTGCATGTAAACCCATACTTTCTTCAGTTCCTCGACTGTCTTCACTACCTTAGGTCGTTTGAGAAGGTGCTGCTTCATAATCGCTCAGTACTTCTCGATGGGGCGGAGCTCCGGAGTGTTGGGAGGGTTGAACATTTTCGGCACGAAATTGACCTTATTGTCCGCATACCACTTCAGCACGTCCTTGGAGTAGTGGCATGAGGCCAAATCCGGCCAGAAGATTGTTGGGACGTTGTGGGCCTTCAGGAGAGGAAGCAGCCGCTTCTGGAGGCACTCTTTTATGTACACCTGTCCGTTCATCGTGTCCTGGGTCACGAAAGGTGCACTCCGCTTCCGGACGTGCAGATGGCTTGCCAAACCAGGAATTTCTTCGAAAATTTGGACATCTTCCGAGTGCGGACATGCTCCGGAACGCTGAACTTATCCTTGGCCGTGAAAAACAGGTTGCCGGGGATCTGTTTGAAGTCGGCCTTCACATATGTTTCGTCGTTCATGATGCAGCATTCAACTTTCGTCAGCTTGTTGAGGTACAACTTCCTGGCACGTCGCGATTAGGGGCCTTTTGTACCTTGAACGTTCGAAGCCCAGCCTTAGTTTTGGCCTTCTGGACAAAACTTCGGCTTAGGTGCAGCTTCTTAGCCACATCCCGAACGGAGGCGTTCGGATTTCGGTTGAAGGCCCCAACTACGCAGTTGTGATTTTTGGTGTTGTACGGAATACTTTTTCCTTCACTTCTGGGCTTCCGATCGGTGGTCAACCGTTTCTCGAACCGCTTAATCACTCGCGACACCGTGGAATTCGCGATTCCCAACGTTTTAGCGATGGAACGATGCGAGAGATCCTTGTTCTCGTGATGAATGCGCAAAATTTTATCACGCACGAGCTGTTCTTTCGACTCCATTTCCGCGAGTTTTGATCACAGGACTTTAAAACTTGCAGGATGTAAATAATGCACTATGAACTAAATCCACCCAAATTTTCATTAAATTCTACCCAACGGTTAACAAGTTAGAGCAATTTCATAGTGTGGCAATTTCATCGTGGACACCCTTTAATGTTTGAAGATTGAATTTTGAAGATTGAAGATTAAAGATTTAATATTGAATATTCAAGTTTCAAGATAGATTCTAGATTTTTTAATAATTTTTATAGATTTATGATTTAAGATTGAAGAAAAGGGGGGTCTTCCCTTAGCTCATTCGCTAAAAATGCAGCTACAAAGCAAAGCAATGGAGGTGACTGAGTTTGATTCCTGGTCTGGTCTTGACATTTTTTGTTAAGGAAAATTTCTCGACTCCCTGGGCATAGGGATTGCCACACAATCATTCTAATTGCAAAAATGGTACCTGGTATCGAAAACTCCTTATTAATAACTGTGGAAGCGCGTTTAAGGGGTGTCCCACATAAAATTGCATCACGGAAAAAAAACACTGCAGAAAATTACCCATTGGGTATTCGAACCTATCGATACTTTCTCTTCACATCTTTGGTTCTAGCAGAAATTGCTGTCCACTACTGGGATCCCATGATATTGGGAATAAATTTCAAATTTCAAAACATTATGACTAAAAGAATTGTCAATTCATTAAAATTGTTTCCGAAGACTCCATCATTCCTCTTAGATGCTGAAAATATAGGGATCGTGTACTGAAATTGTTTAAATTTGATAAAAATAAAAACTGTTTTTCCGCAAACCAAGCATAACAAAAACTGTCAGGTTTTTTGCCATATGTTATGATCGATCAGTCAAGACAGAAAATGCAGGTAGAGACCCCGGCTAAGTGAGAACATAGTTCATTGTAATCATCACAATAAATTTCCAAAACTACCGCTGCTTAGCTCAAACAATGCAATCACCAATTCCCACTTATCAGCTCTCGATGGTAATTCCCCATGTTTCCCAGGGTCCTAAATTAAATCACTCACGTCGTCAATCGGATTCGTTTCCCCGCATGTCAACTTTTCCTTTCCCCTATCTGAAGAAGCCCATCTTAATTGAGTGATGGCATTGTTCTAGTTGAGCTGTGCTGAGCCGTGTACCATCATCTTCGTAAGCCTTCGTCAACAATATTATGTAACAATTATGCTTCGTTTGTCCTTTTCGCTACTGTGCACACTTCCGGATCCGGGGACAGACAGAGAAGAAGAGTAGGTACATTGCCAATTAAATTATACTAAGGCAGCGAACGGATCGACCAACGGCGAGAAAAACAGTCACGCTTCGAACTCGCCCAGCCTTACCTATACAAGGATTGTGTACACGTGCCCAAAACGAGGCACAGCAGATGATTAAATCCGATAAACGACATTAAATAAATAATGATCCATCGAACGTGTCTGGAGCGAGTGTACGACTCCGTTTGTGTAGTTGAAGATGTCGTCCGCATCCGGCTGAATAGGGCGGAAGTCAAGTAAACAGCATTGTTTGTACACAAAATAGCACCCATCAGCAAACCGTTGTTGTCCGTTCGTTTGCCATTTGTTGCCATTTCCATTGTGTTCGATAGATCCTTGATACTAGGTATTGCTACTGTTCAGAAGCTTTGCCCGCCGGTTGCATAGCTAGGGGTACATTAATTTTGGATATTTGTTACCAGTGTGTCAAGAAGCGGTATCAAGGAGTTGGCCACAGGCCGGTACCGAACCATTCATGCGGAAGCGAATGAATGGCGAGAAAGCTCTATTGTCTGGCTGGGTTATTGTCTGGATAGGCAGATTTTCGCAGTCTCAGGCAGCGGCTGTTCGGAATGAGAGATTTTCTGGGCGTTGATGGAAACATTAATTTGGATAATAGTCTTGATTCTTACCTTTCAACCTACGGATCAAAAAAAACTCTACACGCTCAAAACTGCCTCTCTTTCATTTGTATTGCTGTCCCTTTTTTTCTCACGGAAAAGTTACTCAATTCTCGTAAAAAGTGGAACAACTCAAATGATGAGTTGTTCCACATTTTACGAAAACTGAGTAACTTTTCCGTGAGAAAAAAAGGGACAGTAATACAAATGAAAGAGAGGCAGTTTTGAGCGTGTATGAATGTTTGAAAGATAGCAACGAAAGCCTATAAGTGAAATTTGAAAGTAAACACACACGCAAACCACAGTTGTCCAGCCTACTGTTGTAGTTTTGAAAAACAACAAACTATAGTTTATCGCTGTTGGTATTAGAGAATATTGATCGCTTACCGCCCAAACACAATGATAACGGAAACGGAACGGAAAACGGCAATTTTGACATTTGCTGCAAATGATTTCGATATGTCCAATTAGAATCGGCTTGGATCTAGCCTGTTTTCTTTCCGACAAACAGGCATACTCAGATCGGGCTTTCCCGTTTGCCGTTGCCGTTATCATTGTGTTTGGGCCATTACTCTAACACTCCTCCTCGATCTTATCCGGCTATAGCCCTAATTGCTCTCTTAAAATTCTTTTTTTTGCAATGCTGCAGAGGTTTAGTTCGAATGTCTGCAAGCGTTTCTTTAGTGGGACAATATTTTAACGAAATTTGTTTCTTCTCCTGCAGGTCCCTAACATAGAAGTACTTTGTTTCATGGTGTTTTGAACGCTTCTCGATTCGATCACTGCACCAGCTTGATGCTGGTTGTCTTCAAAGGTTGGCACCGGCTTCGAGACCTCTTCACCGAAATTAGCTAACAGCTTCTTCACCCAAGTGAGCTCCTGACATGCTTCTGCCAATGCCACGATTTCCGCCTCTGTGGAAGATAGAGCGACACAGCCTTGCTTTCTGGACCCCCAACTGACAATGCCTACACCAAATCGAATCAAGAAACCGGTGTTTGACTTCCGGTCACGATGGTTGTCGGCCCAGTCAGCATCTGCAAATAACTCCAAACCTACGTTTGTCGACCCAAGGTGCAATTTGTGGTCACATGTAGATTTCAGGTACCTGAGCTGTGCTTTTTGCTTCCTGCCAATCCTGCTGTGTAGGACAACTCGACTTCTGTGCCAGAATTGATGTGCTGACTGCTATGTCCGGGCGCGAATGAACTGCCAACGTACGGTCTGCTTAGACCTATCAGACTAAGGTACTCGGTGTTATTCTCCTCCTCCTTCTGTTGCAGATAGGCAGGGTCCAATGGTATCTTCGACGGCTTGGCATCGTTGAGACCATGCCTCTCAGCAAGCTTTAGGATGTAGCTTCGTTGATTCAGCTTGAATCCGCTGGATTCACGTTTGATTTCGATTCCAAGGAAATGCTTTGCTTCCCCCACATTGGCAACTTCGAAATTTTTCTGCAGCTCACAGAAAATTGCAGCAATTTTCTGTCAGCAGTTCGAGTAACGATTAGCATACCGTCGATGTAAAGCAGGACAAACGTGAGCGAGTTTCCTCTACGCAGAACGTACAGATATGGATCTGCTGTCGAAGGCTTGACCCCATTCTCCGAAACACTTCGTTGATTTGCTGATTCCATACACGGGCGGATTGCTTTAGCCCGTATAAGCTCTTTCTCAGCAAGCAAACTGTGTTCGGGTTTCCCGTGGAATACCCTTCCGGCTGCTTCATGTAAATGTGCTCTTCCAACTGTCCATGAAGGTACGTGGTCTTCACATCCCCGTGCTTCACTTGGCAACAGGAGCGAAAACCTCGTCAAAGTCTATACCAAAATTCTGCGTAAATACTTGTGCCACCAGCCTGGCTTTATGGCGTACGACGTTCCCCTTTGCATCTTCCTTCGTCTTGAAGCGCTACTTACATCCAATGGCTTTGCGGTTTGGCGGCAACTCGACCAGTTCCCAAGTACCGTTTCCGATGAGAGATTGGTACTCTTCGTCCATTGCTGCTCTCCACAGGTCGCCATGTTGACGATTCATTGCCTCGGATGAGGTGCGTGAATCACTAGTACGCTTCGTTCCATTGGTGACGACAAGTCCCTGCTACAAGCGGCTAGCTTCAGCTTCAGGATCATCACGAGCAGCGGTTGCTGCGCTGTTGTTAGTTTCGCCTGTAAAACGATCGGAAGGCAATCCAGTGCTTGGGAAAAAGAAATGTTTCAACTTGCCTGTAAGGTAGTGCTCCCTGTCGCTTCGCCTCAACGCCGGTGACTCAGGTGGATATGAAGATGTGCGTGACGGGAGCGCAGGAGTTGTCACGTTGTCATTAGGAACTGCAGCTATGGTATCATCATACTCGTCATCAGAATTGTCTTTATCGATAGGTACGGCTTCAGCTTGCTCGGTGCCGCCTTGCACGATGGGTGTCGTCTCGCAGGGAATCGGTTCCCTATTTCTCGACATTACTAGAGAGTTCCACTGCTACTCCTTCATGAATAAGCTTACATCACGACGCTTGCTTAATTGCCTTGCTTTTGGATCCCACAGTCGGTAGGCCTTGGTTTCTTCGTCAAACCCAGTGAGAATGCATTCGTGTGCCTTTGCATCCCACTTTTTACGTTTCTGCATCGGTATGTGGGCCATCACAGACGACCCCAAAAACACGGACGTGTGCCAGGCTTGGCTTCTTCCCGCTCCATACCTCCTCCGGTGTCTGTTTGTGCCCTTTCGTGGGAGAACGATTATCCTAATAAACCGCTGTTGCAGTTGCTTCCAAAAAGTTTTCGGTAGTCGTGCATCAATCAGCATGCACCATGCACGATCCACGATGGTGCGGTTGACCCGTTCTGCAAGTCCGTTTTGGTCTGGCGTGTAGTCCACCGAAGACTCCCAGACGCTTCAGATGATCACCCAGGAGCTTGTTAGCAAACTCCTTTCCGTTATCGGTACCGTATCACTTTTAATTTCTTGCCTGTTTGTCTTTCAGCCGTGCGCCGAAAATCTTCAAATGCCTTGAAAACGCTGTCTGCCGACTTCTCGGCCAGGAATCCTTCGTGACTTGTCATCAATGAAGGTGAGGTAATACCTATTTCCACCCAACGAATCCGCCTCCATCGGTCCGCAGATGTCTGAATGAACCAGTTCCAAAAGCACAGTTGCCCTTGACCCGACATTTCTGAAAGGCAAACGAGTTAGCTAACCCATTGCGCAGGTTTTGCAATTGTCATCCTTCTTGATCGTATTGCTGAAATCAATGCCCGACAGGCCGCTTCTCAGGCGCTGTAAGCTGTTCATATTGATGTGGCCCATTCTTCTATTCCATAGATAAACGGAGTCCGCCGACGAACAAGCCAAAGCTCTCGTAGACGGTAGTTGGTCCAACTTGAATAATCCATTCGTTCGACTCCCTGTGGCGATGACGTACCCCTTAGGGTTTCTCACCGTGACACCCTCTGTGTTGAACGTTACGGTGTGACCTTGTTGAACGATTTGATTCACGAAAAGCAAATTAGTTGACAGTTCCGGAATCACGTGAACTTCGTGTACATCAATTGGAGATTCTTCATGACAGCACTCTGGCCTCAATTTCAAGCGTCCTTTCGCAACCACCCTTCATCGCACTTCTGTTGGCATCAACGACCGTCCCACCGTGACGCTGAACGTTTTCCAACAACTTTTCCGTTTTCACAAAATGATTTGAAGCATCATCGTCCTCGGCGATCGTTGACAGTACCGTGCACCACGCGTTAGCTTTCTTGGACTCCTTCTGAGGACACTACTTGGCAATGTGACCGTACTTCTGGCAACGTCGACATTTTGGGCCGTTTCCTTGCTTCATACTGCTTCGATTTTCGGCCGTGATGCTTATTGCTTGAGATTGCAGCACCTGACGATGATGATGACACACACATTTCCTGCAGCAGCTTTGTCTTCACGACATCGCCGTTAATCGCGGTTCCGGAATTTTCCAGTGCCATTATCATGGGCCGATAATCCTCTGGCAGGCCAGCCAACAAAAGCGTACCGATCCACTCGTCGCTGATATCAAATCCAATCCCACGCAACTGATGGGATTTGAACACTTTCAAACTTGCGTAACTTTTTCATACTTGAACGAAATCAACCAAATTTTGCCCAGTTTCTCTTTAGAGTATATTGTCTACATGCGCTCAGTGAGATTCCGGCAGAGATGGAAGAAAATTAGCAAACCGTTTGCAAAAGGTATTTGTTCACCTACATTCAAAATCCTGGGTTGTCGCTGCGCACCTTGCGAAAACTGAGGAGTATATATCATTCGATCAATGGTTCGAGGAACGGATTGGTCATTTTAAGCAGAATCCATTTTGACGCGGAACATGCTTAAAAACTCAATGTTTTGAAAAGTTCCGTCGAAGAAACGATGCGGATTAAAAACTTACAAGGTGCTGAGCTTCCCAAATCGGGATGAACGCCAGGAGAATGTTGCCAAAAAGCATGAACGGAAACTCTCCACACGAAGCTGCTAATGAAATAACTGAGCGGCGTCATTGATGATGACACCTAAATCAAAGCGGATTTTAGGTTTCACGGGTAAGAGCAAGTTTGTTGTGGATGACTGTTTTATACGAAAGAAGCTTCACTTTGAAGTACTGGATATGGCTGACCATGTACACTGGTGGCAAACGGAGTGTTACTTCTTAGTTTCCTTTCGAAAGTCAAACGTTCAGAAAATATTTGCTGTACACTCTGAACTGTGGAATTGCACAAATCCTACCATTTTGCGAGTGACCTGCCAAGTTTATGATTTTCGTTGCGGCTGTACAAGATCCTTTCACGTTCGTTTTTCGAACTTTGAGCACTGTTTATGAAATGTCAACACCAACCATAGTTTCTTTAAGAACCCAGCTCTCTTTGAGCGATTTTTTTCATTTATGGTTGAAATATTTCAATGGTAATAGTATTTTGTATGTATCCAGATCATCGTGGATATAAACCTTATAAAATTATGAGTTATTTGGAAACTATGAAAAAATGAAAATCATGTTACACTGTCGGCAGGTTCTGGATAACCAATTCATATTTTCCGTGGATAAGTTTGTTTCCTACATTTCGTATTTCATCTCCAAATTGTACCTCGCCTGGGCATTACATTGATGCAAGTTATGGAATTTTTGGTTCACAGCACTCAACGATTGCCATTGTGTTTCAGATGTGCCTCTTAAAATCTATATATATAAAACAGAGTGGCATACGTAAGACCGCGCATAACTCAAGAACGGATTGTCCGATTTATGTTGCCTTTGTTTTGTTTTGTTCGACTAAGCCCAAGGAACATTTATAGAAAGAGAAAGTTGAAAAAAAATATGGGAACAATGAAAGCTTCGAAAATGATAGATTTTCAATACATAATGTATGGTTTTTTTTTTCGATCGAGTAATCCTTGACATGCGACTTAGATGAAGTTGACATTGCGCAATTTCGCAGCCTACATGAGGAAATATGGGCGTCCAGACTTATTAATCATATTTCAAGCTGAACAATGCATTAGGTCCTAAGTAACATTGAGAGATTCTCTTCGTCGACTTTCTCTTTCGTTAATAGTTTGTTTATTAAACGATCTGCAGATGTTTTTGACGTATTGGATCCTTAATCACACTTTATATTACCGTACTGTGTGTTGAAAATACTTGAACGTGTTTTTACATAACCGTAGAAACGCAAAGAGAAAGTCGACGAAGAGAGCCTTCCAATGTTACTTAGGACCTAATGCATTGTTCAGCTTGATTTACTTGGAACCCGAAATGGACGGAAATATCTCAGTACTTGAGACCAGGCCAATTCATTTAAGTACGTTTGCAAATATGTGAACAAGGGCAGCAATACGGCAGTTTTCGGGATTGCTGCTCCGGATGCTTACGACATAGGGACGTGATATCAATTGGGCCGTTGCGTTAGTAGTAATGAGGCGATATGCCGGATTTTCTCATTCCCGATTCACGAACGCTACCTGATTGTTATCTTTTTGACTGTCCACTCAGAAAATGGATAACGTATCTACTTTACGGAATCAAACGCAGCCAATAGAGCCAGTTGACCACCTACCACGACTTTGCAGTTTTTTCAACACCTAAATTGAACACCAAATCGTGCAATGCACAATGCATTCAATCGAGAGTTGGAGCGTGAACAAGAATACGATCAAGACGCTTTGAGACAGGTTCGAACAAACGTATCGTTGTTGACTCCTCAGCAAAAGGACGTTTATGTCATTTGGATGAATGCGATTGACGACCCAATTGGGGCATATTTTTCATCGATGCACCTGGCGGAACTGGCAAAAAGAACCTTATTTCATTACTATTGGCTTCAGTGTGTTGAAGATCAGAAATTGCGCTTGCGGTTGCCTCTTCAGGGACTGCAGCCACATTGTTGGAAGGCGGTCAAACGGCTCATTCTGCCTTGTAGCTGCCGTTGAATCTCCAACTGACTGGCAAACCGACATGCAACATTCGGAAGAATTCGGCAATGGCGAAAGTGTTGCAGTGTTGTAAGATCGTCATCTTGGACGAATGCATAATGACAAACAAACGAACATTGGATGCACTCGATCGAACTTTGCAAGATCTGCGCAGTAACACGGGACCTTTTGGAGGCGCCATGATTTTGTTGGTAGGTGATTTTCGGCAGCGGCAGCGGATGAAATCAACGCTTGCTTTAAGCTTTCTAATTTGTGGCGATATGTAAAGACGCTATAATTGACGACTGCCGTGAGCCGAGATTTTTTCTAATCAATAATTGACAATTATTGTTGGTGATTGGGAATGAAAAAAAACTCTTGACGTTTCCACCGGAATGATTTCGTTCCCTCCGAATTTATACTCCTTACGAGTGTTTTCCCAAAAATCGTCCAAAATTATGAGAATTGGTTGAGTGCACGTGGGATTTTGGCAGCGACAAATATGAATGTCAATGATTTGAATTTCGTAATTCAAAATGAATTTTCTGGACAATAACGTTCAATCAACTTAATTGATTATGTGACTAATCCGGACGAAGCAACCAATTATCCAACCGAATTCCTGAATTAATTAGATTAACCAGGATTACTACCATATAATTTACGACTGAAATAGCATATAAATTACGACTTAAATTGCATATAATTTACGACTGAAATTGTGTAATTCATCTTGGTCGTAAAGGAACTCAAGACTAATGTCATTCAAGCAATAATACCCAAAGGAAAATTCAAGGGCGAGGAAGTGTTCATTCCAAGAATTCCACTTATTTTAAACAATTTGGCTTCCGAGTTCAAACAAAAAGTGTTTCATGTAAAACTAAAAAAAAAAAAACTTGAGTGTCATAATCTGTTTTCTATCGCGAATGAACGATAAATAAAAAATTAGGTAATAAACAAGCCAAGCATGGTTTAAAACTACTCAAAAAAAAAAATTAAAACATAAATGCTTGGAACTATTTGAATCATAAAAATTGGTTAGAGCGGAACAAAGTTCGCCGGGTCAGCTAGTTTGATGAAAATTTTATGAAAAACAACAACGGCACTGTTTGCAGCTTATATTAAAATTATATGAGGAAAGTAAACATTTTTTTTTGTCCTTTTGTCTAAACTGTCTGATGAATAGTTTCTTGAAGTTTTTTGCTGTCATCGTCGGCATCACCAGTCGATAGTTCCCAATGAAAATGTCGGCATAAAATGTCATCATGCAAATTTTGCAGTAGCTTCGAAAGCAACAGACCGTAACAAACCTGCTTCTCCAGCAACATCGCAAATCTATAGCAGGATGCACTTTTCCAGAGTACAGTGTCATCAGATCCTCATCCACATCCACAGAAATTATTCAGGATTCACAAATTGAAGACTAGCGAACGCTACAAATATGTGAACTCCGGTACAGTACGGTTACCATCACCAAAACCACCTGTGAAGATTACGTCAATTTTGTCAGTCGGGAGACCTAAGTTTTTGTAGGAATTGAACTCTGCTGTTGTCGATGTCTGCGGTCACCAGATTCACGAAATCATCTACCACCTCGATTTCATCACCCGATATGAACTCGGTAGGCTAAAATTGGCTCCTCGGGAACCTCTTATTGTCGTGTAGTATATCACACTTTCCAAAGCTATGTTTAACAGTAAGCACGTTAACCAATCACCTTGTCGTATCTCGCTTCAAAATTTGATGAAAGATTCGAGAGTGTCCTATAACCTAGGCCTCCGCACATCACTCGATCCATCGTAGACTTGACCAATCGCGTCAGTTAACCTGGAACCATATTCGTGCATATACCTTATATGATATTATCCAAGCAGGAATCGATCCTGATACCAACTGAAACATGAAAGCTTCCTGGTGTAATTGTGCTGATCATAAATCACAAAGGTCGCTGCATTATTTAGAACGATAGACCTATATCATGAGCTTGAGAAGTTTCTCAAAAGAATCGCACGCAACAAGCACCTGGTCCATCGGCATCTCGTCCCAGATTTTGGAAATGAGCTGCTTAAATTAATCCATAGTGCTCTGCTTGGCCAGCATGTACCACCATACAAAAAGTCCAGGAGATTAGGGCCCGGGGCTTTGAGGCCAGCAAGTCATATATCGAGAAAATCAGTCAAATTTTCCCGGCACCACGCTTGAACAATATCCGCCATGTGGGCAGGTGCACCGTCATGTTGAAAGACGTAATGATCCTTCCCCGAGAGGTCACTAAGTGACGTTCCATGCCTGGATGCCCTCCAAAATCATCACCAACGCGGCGCTCTTGAACCGCGGCGTGTTGATGTGGGACAGGGGGATGCTGGCCATCGTCGGCGACAACAGCCGATCATTTCGGACATTGTGCGGCTATTGCAAGACATAGAGTTACTCATCAGAAAACACGAACTCCTGAGCTGTCCCAACATCCAGGTCAGCAGCGGTTTCCGGATCGAGTGGTTCATTTTTCGACGTACCCGCTCCCTCACCAACTTGATGATTGTTGGCGTCCTCGCCGAACGCGGCCACCCGGATCTCGCACGCTCTTTGGGCGAGCCCGTCTCCCGGTATCGACGAATGGTGGTATAGATGAAACTCCGCTTCATCCCGTAGGATTTCAACCGCCGGAATATGTTGCCGGGTTGCTCATCTCTCGCAAACAACTTTACTGCGCCGTCGCGGTACTCCTTTATCGTGCGCGGTAAACAAACAACAAATGACAGCAAGTCGAAATCATGCGCGTCGGTTAGCCTATATATGAATGAGGCTAAAACTGACACCGATACCAATACATAGAATGTACATGGTGCGGACCTACACAACGATGAAAAGTTTTATTCAAACTTTTTGAACACCCTGTATATGGCGGACCTGCAGAAAATACGAACCACCAATGACGTTTGGCCACGAAGCCTGGAACCTCCACGTGAAACCTCGATGAGGCAAATGCGCCGGAGCTCATGCTTCGACAGATTGTGCCCGATTGTAGACGAAGCTACAGAACGGAAGTGTGCCAACTGGTGGTGCTAGCCGTGAGCGCAACAATCGGCAACAACGTGCGAATTTTTTGACAATCAACAAGCAGGCGTCCACAAAGACCTGGAAAACGTCGTCATCCCCAACCGATGACCAAGAAGCACTTCCCTTCACTCCGCTGTCAGATATAGATTTTTTCACCGCTACCACCAAACCACCGTCAGCCAATCGCCCGTCAGTTTCCATATGACGTTCATTTTTAACAAAATATTAAGCTCGGTGACTTCCTAAGCAGGATCTACACCGACATCACAATCGTCCCGGAGTCACACCTCAAACCAGAAGCGAACATTTTAATCTCGGGTTATCGGATCGTTTCGTTTTCGAAAGAGGATGAGTTGCCATCGCCTCACTTAACGACATAGTCTGCCGCCTGTTGCCGATCTTCGAACTAAGGCGTTCTGGAAAATGTCAGAATTTTGAAAACCAAGCCAACAATTACTTTAAGGGTCGCTTGATAGCTCCTGCAGAGAAGGCTGATAAGATAGGTCAACACTTTGTCAGCTCTCACAATCTTTGACAAAACATAGTTGGATCAAACGAAGCTGCCGTCAATGAGCATGCCAACTAACGCAACTAACGGCAGGCATTTCGTACTATAAATCTTCCAGTTCACGGCCAGTCCGGAGCGAAAGAAGAGCGACTTTGACATCCCCTTCTCGCTGATGGTCAGCCACAGCAGCACCTTCTTGGGAAATTTGGTGTGTGAAATGAACTTCACCTCGCAGCTCACTTCCTTCGTGGGGGAAGCAAAATACGAAGTTCCGTGCCAGTCGATGCCATCCAGGGTGAGATAGGTCTCTTCGTCCATCACAACCGCCACGTCGCGACTCGCCGGGAAAATCGAGTTGACCATCTTATTCAGCCGCTGCCGCTTCGTCATTGCCTGCTGCTCCGAAACCAGTGGACGCGACTTCCGCTTCCTGACATGTATGTTCATGTTCGCCAGGTACTTTTTCACTGTTTGGCCGGTGGAACTGACCAAGCCGGTGGAACTGATGAGCGCGAACCAACACGTTATTATTGCCCGTTGAGGTGGCGGATTCGTCCGTATCTTGACCTACCCCGCAGTGGGATGTTGGGCAATAATAACGTCCTTGGTTCGAGTACTACTTTACCTTACCCATGCCCTTCGCTTCATTCTAGCAAACATTACTGTCCACTTTTGGTGCCTCATGGTGAAGAGCAAACATCTCCTGCTACATCATTCCTTGTCGAACGTTCGAGTGTGATAGTTCTCTTTACAGTTAGCTCCGCAATCGAGTACGCTTTGGTTTTTGGCTTTTTTTTCCCCACGATCGTGGTTTTTTTTTGCTGTATTTAAGCTAGTGCAACAGCTGGTCAAAAAGTGCCACAGTGCGACGTTCGGACGAAGGAAGTGGCCTTTACAGGCGAGCCTTGTGAAGGACCATTCAACGACCCGTCATCGACACCGAAAGTCAGAAAAAGATTGTTCTCCCCCACGACGGCAATCATCATCATCATCAACGGTACCATCACCTCATCATCACCGCACTATTTCACCGCATCGGTCGAGGCTTTGTTCCCCACGCAGGCTTTTCAATAGCCTGTGTACAGACCGGCAAGTAGCTGCCGCACCATACCAAATTGCCAAACAATAGGTAAACATTTCGTTTTATTTCCACTTTGCTCCACTACTGACTGACGATAGAGGATAATCCCCTAGCAGGCAGAAGTACCTTTCCGGTAAACATTACTTAATTATTATTATTATTATTTTTTGTATTTATATTTATTTATTTATTTTTTGGGTTGAAATTTTTCTGGCTGATTAATCCTCCCGGATAACACAAAACCTTTCTCATTATATATTAGTAACACATATATAGGTATATATATATATATATAAATATTCTTTTTTTTTTTTTGGTTATAGGGAATCATTTTTTCAAATTATTGATCAATCCACCTATAAGTGGATGTCATTTTCTAAATTTTGGATTTATTTTTCTCTGTGATAGAAGTTGTGTATGTGGATTTTTTTGAGCATGTTTTAGGTTAATATAATCGCATCAATAAAATAAATCCTTATTGTGTCCCTATATTTTTATATTATTTATATATATATATTTTTTTTTTGAATTTATTTATATTACATTGAATTTATTCCTTTAATTGAATTGAGCACAATTATTTAATTATCCTCGTGGGCGTTCTAAGTCCCCACGATGGATAAAAATAATCCGAGCCGGGGCTCGGAGGAGTTTGATAGTTCGGATGATGATATTCCTCCCATTCTGTTACCTTTTCCCCATTTACCATTAATGGAGACAGAAAGGGGTTCGGAGCCAACACCAACTGAAGCACCTTCTGGCTCATCCTCCTCCGAGCTTCCCCGCCGGATCTAAAGGTCCTTTTCTGGTTTTTTTTCGGCCCAAAAGTAAACCTTTGAACAAATTCCAAATCGAGAAAGATCTGGCAAAGTCGTTTCGGAGCATTCAAGATATAACCTCTCCCAGTCGCAGTAAGCTTCGCATCACTCTAAGTGATCGTGAAGAAGCAAACAGGATTGTTGCCTCAGAGCTGTTTTCTTTAGAATACCATGTGTATCTTCCCTCGCACGTAGTAGAAATAGCCGGAGTGGTCACCGAACCGTTTTTGACGTGCGCTGATATCAAGTCCCATGGAACTGGTGGGTTCAAAAATCGTGCCGTTCCATCAGTTCAGGTCCTTGATGTCAGGCAAATGAACCAGGTGTCATCCGACGGCACAAAAAGTCCTCAAACTCTTTTCGTGTGATCTTCTCTGGAGCTGCCCTGCCGAATTTCCTCGTGTTGGGGAAGCTTCGTTTACCTGTTCGCCTCTATGTACCGACGGTCATGCACTGTGACAAGTGCCAGCAGTTGGGTCATACTGCACCTTACTGCTGTAACAAAGCACGATGCGGCAAATGCGGTGAGCAACATGTGGAGGGTCCCTGCAGTACGGACCCCAAGTGTATATGCTGTGGGAAGCTCCACATGATCTCGCTGTATGCCCGAAGTATATAGAGCGGGAGAAACACCAAATTCGTTCGCTGCAGCAGCGGTCGAAGCGGTCTTATGCAGAGATTCTTAAAAGATCCCACCGGCCGCTGTTCCACCAGCCCAACCAGACAACAATATATTTTCTTCCTGCCCATAGATGATCAGGGCTCAGACTTTGAGGGATGCTGAGGAGTACTCTGTTGTTCAGACGGGAGCGAAGAGAAAGCGCGCTACAGCAAGACGTCAACCGTCAGCAAGCATCTCAAAACGCGCTGACTGTAGAACAGGCTTCCCACCCTCCTCTGAACAATTTAAGAAGTGGTGGCAATACAAAAAAAGTTTCTCCTCCAGGTTTTAAACCACTGGCTGGTGACTTTCCGCCACTTCCGGGAACATCTAAAACCCCAGTTGTTCCAGTTTTTTGCCCAGAACGCCAACTACCAAGGCATCCGGAATCTCGACCGTGTCAAGTCGAAGACTCCGAAAAAATGTCTCTTTCTGGGATTGTGGAATTCATCTTCACTATTTTCGAGGTCTCACTGACAACGAGGAACCTCATCAACATGATCCTTACATTTGTAAAACCTCTTCTAAAGAAACTGTCTTCAAAATGGCCTCTTCTTGATTCAATCATATCTTTCGATGGATAATTTATCCAATGAGGTCGGGTATATGATCGAAGTACTACAATGGACCAGTAGAAGTATTCTAAAAATTTGGACGCTTTTAAGTTTTTAGTTCACAAATCGCATTGTGACGTATTTGCTCTCTGTGAAACATGGCTCTCTTCTGATAAAGATTTCTCTTTCCACGATTTTAACATTATTCGGCAGGATCGAGGGGACTCATATGGAGGGGTGCTATTGGGGATTAATAAGCTCCACTCCTTTTATAGAATTGATCTTCCCTCGATGACAGGCCCTGAAGTAGTTGCATGCCAAGTGACTATTCGAGGCAAAAGTTTTAGTATAGCCAGCATATACCTGCCGCCGAATACGGCAATATCCCGCAGGGATCTTTCGACTATTTGCCTCGCAATGCCAGAGCCACGGTTGATCTTAGGGGATTTTAATTCTCACGGTACAGCCTGGGGGTCATCGTACAACGACAACCGTTTTGCATTGATACTAGACCTCATGGACTACTTCAACTTGACTATTTTGAATACTGGGGAAGTAACACGCGTGGCTCCACCTCCAAACCCTGGAAGCAAATTAGACCTCTCAATCTGTTCGAATTCACTATCATTGGATTGCACGTGGAAAGTGATTCAAGATCCCCACGGTAGTGATCACCTGCCTATTAAAATTTCAATCACCAATGGTTCGTGTCAATCTCGCTCGATCGACATGGCGTACGACCTCACGAAATGCATAGACTGGGGTAAATTCGCTGAAGCGATCATCGATGGCGAGCAATCGGTCGAAGTCCTTCCTCCGTTGGAAGAGTATCGGTTTTTATCCGGGTTAATCCTCAAATGTGCGATCGACGCACAGCGCAGACCGGTACCAGGATCAACAATTCGCCGACGTTCGCCCACGCCGTGGTGGGACGACGAATGTACTGAAGTCTACCGTGAAAAATCCGTCGCGTTTAAAGCATATCGGAAGCGCGGTTCGCGAGATAACTACGAGCGGTACATTGTTCTTGAGCGTAAGTTTAAGAGCCTCGCCAAAGCCAAAAAACGCGGATATTGGCGTCACTTCGTCGAAGGGCTATCGCGTGAGACGTCGATGGGAACTCTTTGGACCGTCGGGAGAAGAATGCGAAATGCGTCGTCGGTGAATGTAGACAAGGAAAGCTCTTCCCGGTGGGTCTACGCGTTCGCTAAGAAAGTGTGCCCAGATTCGGTTCCGGTGCAACGAATTGCTCGCGATACTCAAACCAATCGTAACGAATTGGATGCGCCCTTTTCTATGCTCGAATTCTCACTTGCTCTTCTTTCATGCAACAATTCTGCGCCAGGAATGGATAAAATCAAGTTTAACTTGTTGAAAAACCTCCCAGACATCGTAAAGAGGCGCTTGCTGAACTTATTTAATCAGTTCCTGGAGTGCAATATTGTTCCGGATGAATGGAGGCAGGTTAGAGTTATAGCTATACAAAAACCCGGGAAAGCCGCGTCGGATTACAACTCTTATCGTCCAATTGCGATGTTGTCGTGTATACGGAAGCTGCTAGAGAAGATGATTCTCCATCGGCTCGACAAATGGATTGAATCTAATGGCTTTCTCTCTCATACTCAATTTGGTTTCCGCAGAGGCAAAGGAACGAGCGATTGTCTTGCGCTGCTTTCAACGGAAATACAGCTGGCCTATGCCCAAAATGAGCAAATGGGTTCAGTTTTCATGGACATTAAGGGGGCTTTTGATTCAGTTTGTGTAGACGTCCTTTCAGACAAATTCCACAAGTGTGGCCTTTCACCATTACTAAACAACTATTTGTACAACTTGTTGTCTGAGAAACATATGAGCTTTTCTCATGGGTCTTCGACAACTTCACGAATTAGCTACAAGGGTCTCCCCAGGGCTCTTGTTTAAGCCCCCTTTTTTATAATTTTTATGTCAGAGACATCGATAGCTGCCTCATGGAAAATTGCACGCTAAGACAGCTTGCGGATGACGCCGTTGTTTCAATTGTAGGACCAGGGGCGAACAACTTGCAGGGACCGTTGCAGGATACTCTAGACAATTTGTCTACCTGGGCTGTAAAGCTGGGTATCGAATTCTCTCCGGAGAAAAACTGAGTTAGTTGTTTTTCTAGGAAGCGTGAACCAGCACAAATACCGCTTCAACTCATGGGTAAAACAATAACTCAAAGTTTGTCTTATAAATACCTAGAGGTCTGGTTCGATTCTAAATGCACCTGGGGAAAGCACATTAAGTATCTGATTCAGAAATGCCAGCAGCGAATAAACTTCATGCGTACTATCACCGGAACATGGTGGGGAGCCCACCCGGAAGATCTGATAAAGCTGTATCGTACAACAATTCTGTCGGTTCTCGAGTACGGTAGTTTCTGTTTTCAATCCGCCGCGAAAACTCATATTCTGAAGCTGCAGCGATTCCAGTACCGCTGTCTTCGTATCGCGTTAGGCTGCATGAACTCAACTCATACTATGAGTTTAGAGGTAGTAGCAGGAGTTCTTCCTTTATCAGATCGTTTTGTGGAGCTATCGTTCCGGTTCCTCATCCGCTGTGAGGTGTTAAATCCATTGGTAATTGCAAATTTTGAAAAGCTAATCGAACGAAATCCTCAAACTAAGTTCATGACACTGTACTACTGGTACATGACTCTGGAGGTGAGCCCTTCTTCGAATGTTCCTAATCGTGATTACTCCCAAGACTTCTCTAGTTCTACTGTAGTTTTTGATCTGACCATGAAGCAAGAAGCTCGCGGAATACCAGATCCACTCCGTTCGGAGTACATTCCATTAATTTTTGCAAGTAAGTTTGGCCATATCAGATGTGACAGGAAGTTTTACACCGACGGGTCAAAAACAAATGATTCCACTGGATTTGGTGTTTTTAACGAAATTCATAGCGCCTCCTTCAAACTACAAAATCCTTGCTCCGTATACGTCGCAGAGCTGGCGGCTATACACTATGCATTAGAGCAAATTGCCTCTCTTCCCTCTGATCAATTTTTCATTTTTACGGATAGTCTCAGCTCACTTCAGGCTATTCGTTCGATGAGACCAGCAAAGCACTCACCGTATTTCGTTAGCGAAATACGATCTCTTTGAGTGCTCTATCAAACAATTCTACACCATCACCTTGGTTTGGGTCCCTTCTCATTGCTCCATTCCGGGTAATGAGAAAGCGGACTCACTTGCCAAGGTGGGCGCTATGACAGGCGATATTTATGATCGACAAATCGCCTTCAACGAATTTTTTGCTATTTCCCGTCAACAGGCCCTGATCAGCTGGCAACAAAAATGGGATGCAGGGGATCTGGGCAGATGGTTACATTCTATTCTCCCACAGGTATCGAAAAAATCGTGGTTCAGAGGGTTGGATATTAGCCGGGATTTTATCAAGGTAATATGTCGTCTAATGTCCAATCACTACTCGCTAGGCTCGCATTTCTATCGAATAGGGCTCTCAGACACCAATCAATGCGGCTGTGGTGCAGGTTATCAGGACATCAACCATGTTGTCTGGTATTGCCTCGATTTCGAAATTGCCAGATCTGATCTTTGCGCATCCCTACGGGCCCGAGGGAAACCAGAGAAGGAAGATATCAGAGATGTGCTGGGTAAGCTGGACTTGACTATATGGGGCTAGTTTACAAGTTCTTGAAACAAATAGATGTATTCGTTTGATCCTCTCTTAGCTGTCGTTTTAACATGTCCACCTCGCCCCCTCCCCCGTAATACCGCTTCCGTTGTATCGTTACAGCTTAACGCAACGCAACATCTACGCCAGACCAACAGCAACAATTTCGCATCGCCAACCTGCTGTTGAAAGCTAAAGTTAAGATTCCTACTTCCCCATTCCTACCCGAATTATTGTAATCCCTAACCTCGACCAAGTCGCGAGTTTTTCGGCTTTCCAAAATTAACATAGTTAGTAAGTTATTGTCATTATAAAAATGAAAAAGAACTCGGCTCCGTTATGCCCATGGCACTTGAGCCTCACAAATAAACGAGTAAGTTAAAAAAAAAAAAAAAATCTCCTGCTACATCATAATCGTTACTCCACGCACGGAGAATACAAAACATAACAATTAGAGTATTTCCAGTTAGTTAAAATTTCAGTAGCATGAACCTGTAGAAGTCTTAATAATTTAATTATAGTTGTTGTGGAACACCTGTGTGACTAATCCGTTTTGACTGGACTTGTCACGTCTTCTTTTCTTAGACAAATATGCACTTACTTATAACCGCAACGAACTGATTTCAGGTACCTCCCTGGAACGTCTCGAAAGAGGCAAAAGAAAAACCAACAAGTTGTATTTTTACGACTGTAGATCACAGTCATGTATTCATTAAAAGAAAACAAAAAAAAGTGTAACCTACCTGATCTACTGTACGCTCAGGTGCGAACTTTATATAAATGTACTTAGCAACAAAGCTGGCAAATGTGCCAATTATTTACAATAAATGTGTATTCCTAATTCAATCCCTAAAGACAAGCTGCATTATCTGTTTGAATTGCAAATATAAAACATACTTCGCAAATGTATAAAAAGTACTACGATCGGACACAAACGAATAAGTTAAATAACTTTAATTGCTATATAGTAAAAACAATCGATAAATTGGGGATTGTGATCTGCCGTCCAGTACGACAGCTAAATGTACAGTGCATTCACATCCTGTTGTTTAGTAACAATTCTATCATCAATCTTTCCCTTCTGCAAGGTGCTTGCTCAGGTCAACTGTACAACATTCGATAAGCTATAAACACTTCTCCGAACATCCCTATCGACGGAATCCCTTGAAGCCCTTGATGGATTGCATAACCTTCGACATAAGCGGTGCCTTTTTAGGTTTCGTTGGTTGGAAAACTGTCATATGAAAAACAAACTGTTATTAGGAATCCTCTTCGGACGATGGTTGTTTGATGCATACCTTGAACCTGCGCCGTATCCCGGATGCCGGCAGCCACCTTGAGCCGGGAATCACCAGCTTTGGCTAAATTGGACGTAGCGTTTTTCAAGGCGGCAACCCGAGCTGCCGGCGATACCACCGGTGCCTGAGCGGTTCCATACCGAGCCTGTTTGCTGATTACATTGCGAGGTGGTTTAACAGCCGAGTCTACATAGGCAAGCTGTGTCTTCCGGATAGGGGCTGCTTTCGCCACCTGCGATTGTCTAATATTGGCCGTTAGGCTGAGTAGTTTCGTTTCCCGTTCCTCCGAACAGCGCTGTGGAATAATGGGAGAAATTAATAAAATTAACCAAATCAGAGGGCGAATCTATACTTACGATGAACATCTCGCGCCAAGACTCGCATTCCTCTTCCTTTCGTTTTTGGCTGCGGAAGTTTCGCCTGCAATGCTGCTCCCACAGGACATCACTGTCCTCCATCAGGTAAGGATTATAGTTTTCCAACGTTAGAAGCTGCTGGGGAGAGGCCCGTTCCAGTACAGGCTTCAGTAAATCGAATGGAATGCCTCCCGTGTAATCAATCAGGTCAATGTGCTCCTGCAACAATCGGATGCAGATGCTGTATAGCTTTGGAACCTCCATGTTGCAATTCTTCACTCCTGAATAGACTTTAGTTCGGAGGTTCTTGGACTGCATGCTGTGACCGAGAGCTTCCTCCTCCGTCATCGGGCGCTTCTGTGGTTTTCCATTGTTTGAGAAGACACACTCCATCACGGTTTGATTTAAAGGCATCGGCCTGTAGTTTGGCGATATCATCGGTAAAGAGTCGACAATTTCGGCAATTTGCAGAGGCGCCAGTTTCGGTTTCTGTGTCAAGAGAGACGGTGTCGAAGAACCACTACTGTACCCACTGCTACTAGCCGTGCTGTTCGGCGATAGTGATCGTTTCGAACTGCTACTTCTACTCGACGACGATGATCGATGCTTATCGGACTTTGCCGGTGGAGGTGGCATACTGCTGGTAGAAGTCTTCGACTTATCCACATTACCCTTGGTGGAAGTTTTCTTCTTCGACGTCGAAGGCATTCCAATCATAGCTAAGGCATCGGCGAAGCTCGATCCTCCACCATTGTCCTCCTCTTCTTCATCGCAATTGTCTGGAGACTGATCATTCTTTCGCTTTGAAGAAGATTCCTTTTTCTTTTCAGAAGAGCGGTGCTTGTCTTTCTCTTTGCTACTTACACTACTGGAGGATGATTTACTACTAGATCTATCTTTACTGCTACTACTGCTCTTACTCTTAGATTTGCTTTTGCTCTCACTGGGTTGATCACTCTTAGCTTTTTTCACAGCACTTTCCTCTTCATCCTCGGAAGTCCTTCTGCGTTTAGTGCTTTCGTCTGCCTTTGGAAATCCATTCAAACTTTCCTCTGACTTTGAGTGATGCTTATCGCTAGTCTTCTCTTTACTGCTACTGTGACTGCTTTCCTTCCCATTCGCGTGACTAGAGTCCTTCCTACTGCTGCTATGCCTTTCTTTCCTCTCCTTCTCCTCTTTTTCATGCCTGGAGGACTTCTTAGAGGAAGAGGGCGATGAGGAATGACCCTTACTACTACTGCTGCTGCTGCTGCTACTGTGATGTTGGCTCTTGTCCCCATCACGGCGCTTCTCGTGTCGATCGTGGGATCGGCTACTGTGCTTGGAATTTGAAGAACTACGATGGCTATTATGATCGCTTTTGTGCTTGCTGCTGCTACGATGACGATCTGTGTCGCGATCGGAACTATGCACACTTCGATGGTCACTATCGTGACCATTTGTGTCTTGCAGTGGGGTGTGCATCTCCTCCTCATCAGATTCTTCCTCCTGATGGTGCTGTTCTTCCTCTACTTCTTGATTTTCATTTTCCTCCGGCAATTCATCTTCTTGGTGATCGTCACTGTGTCGGTCCTCGTCTACCTGAAGGCGTGCTTCTTCGTTATTTTCTGTAATAAGATAGGATAATTTGGAATGCTGCAGCTTTTCGAGGGTACACAGTGTTAAACTTAAGCATTAAAACGAAATCTCACATTTTATTCAAGCAATGTGTGACCAAAATCCAACTAAAAACAAAGATCAATGACACCTTTGCATACCTTCGTCCTCCTCCTCCTCATCCTCTTCGTGATTCGGGTGCTGCGGTTCCGGTTCGCCGGTGTCGGATTCTTCCGCTGCTACCATATTCTTCCACTTGCTAACCAGGGCCTTAGCTGCAACGCCTACTTCGCCGTCGTATTTGCGTAGTCCATTCACCGTGCGACCGATACCCGTTTCCTGCAGATGTTGCACCGAAACCGGCAATCGATAGAGCTTTTCAATGCAGTGGACGAGCTGAAATTTGAAACATCATGTTAATGATCCAGTCTGATAATAATAGCCCCTTTCACCCTATCCCACCACCCACTTGATATCCATACAATGTCACATGGGCCCCTGGACATTCCGCGGTGTATTGTGGTGTTGCGTGACAAAAACGGGTGTTGCATTACATTAACCTCATGACACTTGAGAAAAAAAAAATTGAAGAATTTCTTATCCGAGTGCTGTTCGGTTAATTTTTTTTCCACAGAATTGAGACCTCAGATAGCCCACTCGGCGAGAGCGCCGTTTAGATAAGCCAGCGGCGGCTTGTACGATTCCTAGTCCGGTCGAGGGAATCTTTCCTGCTGGAAATTTGGTCGAATTCTCACTTGCTCCTGAATACAATTTATGCGTAAATATTACAGTGAACCCTGACAAAGACATCGGCACAGGTTATCAATCCGGAACTATCAACACTATACTGCCGTTCTACGCATAACTGTCCCATGTTGCAAAAGTTGCAGTTGAGAAAAAAGCGTTTTAAGTTTTGCGTCACTATTGTATAGGGCTGGTAAGATTCGTGGTAAAACCCACAAATTTATGAGTGGCATTTGAAGATGTGGCTAAGTTTTGATGTAATCTGTGGTATTACAAATAATAAGATTATTTTTGTATGTAAAATACGAGGTAAAATATTCAGTGGGACTGATATGCGTAGAATTTTGCCTTGCAGCAGAAAATTCTAGGCATATTAGTCCCACTGCATGATGTATTGATGGATCGTTGGCGATAGAATTTACGTTTTCAAATACACATGTAATGTGCATTATTGTTTATGCTCTTACCATGATTCTGATTATTGTTTATCACCATTTCATCATTAAAAACACAGTTCTATCAAATGCAAATGGTGGCTTATATAGACAATTTAATGTCAATGTTTTCATGTCAAAGTCATTGTTTAAGTTTACATATAAGCCCCTTATCAATGCTGAGCGTCGAGTAGTTCCTACAAAGAATGTTATAAACTTAAATCAATTTTGTTTTCGAAGATCTCTTAAGAAATGTCGTAGTGGGACTTTTATGCCTAGAATTTCAACATGGGACAATCTAACTTGATGTTTTTTTGATACAAACTCAGAACAAAGTATATAATGTTTTGTTTGTATCCAATAGTATAGTTAAAAAACTAAGCATATATTGAAAAAGCTGCAATTTGACCAAAAGCAACATGGGACAGTTATGCGTAGAACGGCAGTATATCACTATTGTTTCTACTTTATAGTCTAATTTCTTGAACAAGTGGCAACGATGCTGTCTTGCTTTCTCACATGCGTATCGATCGAAGTGTGCCTGGCTCGATGATGACAGCAAATATTTTTCCTCCCGTGAAAATTACAAATTTTCCTCCGATTTTTCGTGTTTTCAGTTGTTTTGGTTGACGTTTTGTAAAATATTTCTGTGGCCGAGTTCTCGTAGTGTTAAATTGTAAAATTGTTCCATCCTCGGGAAAATGAAAAGTGCGAAAAAATGATCCGGATCGTAGGCGGATGTCAGGCGAGCTAAAGTTGGCGATCGATGCGCATAGCCGGATGCTAAGCTGAAGATTTTTCACCGGTGGAGAAAAAGTGTGTGTGTGTGTATGCCTTCCGAGAGGAATTCGCAGAAACAAGGCTGCGATGATAAGTGACGTGACTGAGCTTTGCTTCTGTGTTTGTTTTGAGCACAAAGATTGAAAAAGACAATAAGTTCAAGATACTATGCTATTTTCGTTCACGTGCAATGCCATATAGGCAAGCATGGCGGGTTTGGATAGGCATCATTTAGATACTTTGGAAGAAGCAGAACGTCAACCAGTTGGACCCCGCAAACAATTTTAAGACAATTGAGAGGTGGCAAGTGCTCTCAAAAACGTGGAGCGAAACAGGTAATTGTTATCCTTTTTGTCCCGTGAATTATAGAAACTATATTATATGATCACATCACATATCAAGGTGAATCCTGATCCTTTAAACCCTACCCTACTATCATAGAAAAACTTCCTTTCTGTGACCTTTGTGGGGATGTACAGGTAAACAGGTCCCTGAACAGCAAAGGTCACAGCTTTCCTTCGCTATTCCCACCTGATTGCAAGGACGTGGCCGGTGCCGTTATTGATTATTAAAGAAATTAAGTCACTGGAACATGTACAGTGAGAATGGCCGGTTACTCCCAACCTCATTCAGGTGATTCATTGTGCAATTTCTGCAAATGCAAATGCTGATCAATAACGGAGTAGCAACCATTGATACGTGCAGTCAGTCAAGCTAAGCTAAGCTAATTTCTTGAACAGGTGGCAATGATGGCAAACGGGTCAAAGAGTTGCATTTGTATTTGTCTTTGATTAACCGAATGTTTTTGTTTCATGAAATACTTAAATCTAATGAGAGTCAACGTTAAAAACGGTTCAGCCAAGGGCGTAACCAAATCTTGAAGCGGACGTTTTTTTTTTTTTTTTTTTTCATCCCCATAGGATTGCAATGATCGGGGTTGGTTTTTGAAAATTCTCAAGTGATTATGCCGGAAGGATTAGTCTATGGTGACCAAATAAACACCGGGCTTTCGAAATCAGCTCACATAATCTTCTTGAAAATTTTTGGGATTCAGTATCAGTCAGTGTATGCGTTTTGTTGTTCAGGTATTTGTTAAAGTCCGTGTTTTTGTACTTTGTCCGTGTCATTACATTGTTAGTGATATTCGTGTCACGTGCGCAATTTAATGTAGTACAGGTGTGACAATGTAATAGCTATCTCCCTTATTCTACGTTCCCAAATGGAACAAAGTATTTGACGTCAGACTCATCGGGAAAATAAGCTGCTCTGTTGGACATGGGTATTTGTGGGCGGTCTTTTAATATATAGTAATGTTTGTATGTACACGGTGTTCAATAAGTTCGGATACACTTTCAAAATTTGTTAAAAAAATGAAAACATGTTTTTTTATTTTTTGGATTTATGTTATTGAAAGCTATGTTTACAAGGAACGTTTACAACATTTCTCTTGGAATGACCCCCCCTTTGTACTCCTTAACGAGCTTCAAACGTTTCTCGAACGCGTCGCAGGCGGCACGCACGGACTGCATGGGCATTTCGTCCCAGATTTTGAGAATTACCGTCTTGAAATGATCCAAAGTGCTGACCTTGTATTCGTTCAGCTTCGCCATCATATAGGACCAAACAAAAAAGTCGAGAGGATTCAAGTCCGGGGAGCTGGGAGGCCACAAAGTTTTGTCCAGAAAGTCGGTTAAATTGTCCCGACACCAGGCTTGAACCACATTTGCCGTATGGGCTGGTGCACCGTCCTGCTGGAACACGTAGTGCTCATCGCCGTAGAGGCTTCGGAGACTGGGGGCAACAACCTTTTCCAAAACCTCAGTTTTGTAGTACGCCGCGTTGATTTTGACGTTTTTTCAATAAACACCAAGGGTAGCTACCACGTTTGCATACTGCCCCCAAACCATCACCGACGCGGCACTTTGGAACCGAGGGATGTTTATATTGGATTCAGGAATGCTGTCCCTCGATGGCGCCCACACCCGGTCATTTTGCACATCGTGCGGCTGCTGCAGCACGAACAGTTTCTCGTCCGAAAACAAACTCCTGACCAGCGTGCCGAGAGAGGATCCTCTTAGCTCCGATCCAACCGCTTTTTGCTGGTAGCCTCCGAAACGCCATGGACCTTACGTTTTTTGTAAGGCCTGAAACCAAGGTCCTTGGTGAGTATGGTGTGAGCGCTTCCAATGGAAACGTTGAGATCTGCAGCCGTTTTCCGGATTGAGCGGTTCTTTTGCGCCGAATTCGCTCCCTCGCGATCTTGATGACCCGTGGCGTCCTCGCTGAACGCGGCCGACCGGATCTCGCACGGTCATTGGTCGAGGACGGTCTCCCGGTATCGCCTGATGGTCGTGAGACAAAGTTCCGCTTGACCCCATGCGATTTCAGCAGCCGGAATATATCGCCGGGTCGCTCACCGTTCAAAAATCGCTTAATTACGAAGTCCCGATACTCTTTCATCGCGCGTAACAAACGAACAACAACTAACAGAATGTCAACACCGCGCACATTCGGTAGCGTATGAATGAAGCTAAAGCTGACACCAATACCAATGCAGAATATGTACATGGCGCATACCTACGCAATGATGAAAACTTGTATTCGAACTTATTGAACACCGTGTATGATGTGTATGTAGTTTTGGAAATATTAACTGATTTACTTACCCACTCTGTTGTTATTACTTTTGAATTGTTGGGAACATACCGCCTTAGATGATACTCGCATGCATGTGCTTCGTCCACGTAGGTCTTTCTTGGGCGGGTACTTGGTCTTGTTCCAACCAGAAGCCGAGATGCCTGACTGTCCATGAGACTCCGGATTGCTTCCACTGTTACCCTACCAGGCTCTTTTTGTTTCTTTTTATGTTCTAGAAATATACAAACAAATTCGCTCCTCTGCCAAAAACGGCCAAACCAAATAAAGAATCTGTGTGGTGATGCTTTCCAGAAAATTGCAGACCCATATTAAAACTCAGTTATAATAAAAGTATTAAAATAAATAGACGATTCTTTGAAAAGTAGTAATATTATTGAAATTATACAGATTCAATATTGTATGAAAATAAGGAAAGGTGTCAAATTAAAAGTTAAAATGCTACTACTAGTGGGTTCAAATGCACTTCTGGTCCACATCACCCCTGGAAACACTGGTTTGCATCTTTCCCGTTTGGGTAAAGATCCAGATAAGCCCTGGAACCTGGTAGTTTTCAAGCTACCACAAAGGTTTTCCAGCGCCCAGGGAAATCTTGAAGCGGACATGTTGAAATCAAATTCGTCGGATTCTACGTTGAACCGACGGATCACTTGGCGACAATGGAATTATATGTGCAGCATGATTAGTTGCTTGTAAATTCTTCGTGAGCTTAACGCTCTCGGTCGGAGAGTTCGGGCAGGAGCATTATGACTGATTCTCGAGAGCAACTCAGGAACATCATATTCGGATCAGAAGCCGCCAGCAGGCGACAGCGATCGGCGAAAAGCGAGGCAGGTTTGACTGGGTCACTCCGTGGAAGGTGGCGCAAAAGCAAATCTTTACGAATCTGCGTTGGACAGCTTCAAACCGTGCACTCCATACCTGACCTGGTAGGGGTTCCATACAGCAGATGCAAACTCAATGTACAAAGCGATACCAGCCTTGATCAGTTGGAGGGTCGGAGACGCCGAGCGGATCCACGCAGCTCATTGAGATTTTGAACATGGACCAAAGCTGGCGATTGAACCAAAGTGGCGAGTAAAGGTTAGCTTTTCGTCCAATGCAACTCCGAGTTCTTTAACATGGTCAACCCGTTGAAGTGGAAATCCAGCAATAGTATAATCAAACTGGATAGCATTATTCGTTCGACCAAAGCTTATTACGCAACATTTTGAGATGCTCAGGACCATCATATTTCGCACGCACCAATTACTGAATATTTGCCAAGAAGTTTCTGTAGTGTTAGTTGTGCCGCGGGTAGTAGAAACGGGTTAGAAACCCTATTGTAAAGAAAAAATGAATCGAGCTTTTATCAATCTAATTCGCCTATTCTTTAACTGCAAAAAATTTGTTTTAACATATCACAATATTTGAGGCCCATACAATAGGGACAATTCACAATCATTTTGTTTCAACCGAATCATTCTACTCGTAAAACAATTCAGTTGGTCAGCAGTTCAACTATTTTCACATAAAACCATTAAATGTGCTGGCGAGTGCAAGAATACTTCGATATAAGTTTTTGTTTTAATAAATTTTGAATTCTTACACAGGAAGTGGTTCAAAAGAACATTTAATCATGTGAATTACATCGGACTCTACGAATCAGACTCTAAATGATATCTGCTGAATGCTCGCAATACATCTATGATTGTTTGTGTTTTGAGAGTTAGTGGAAACGTAGATTGAGGTAAGGTGGATGTCACTGGATTCGACAAAAAAATGCTTCGATAAAAGATAACTTTCTAAGAACGAACAACTATCTTATACCGTGGAATCCCTTTAAATTGTTCCTGACTACTACTGCTATTTAAAAAGTGGCCACACAAACTTAATTTAAAAATTCCTGCATTTTTTCAGAATCTCTCCGGCATTTTTGCTTGATTTTCTCGACTGGAATGCATTTGTATTAAGTTAATATAAATTGGATTGCAAGATATGTTCCTGAGGAAATTGTTCAATCTGAAATTCTGACTTGTTTCATTTAGGCAAACTGCGTAACCTGTTTTGGTCTCTCATTTTGCAAAGTTGTTGATTTTCAAGTTTATAGAAGCATAAACATCGAAGAAAAATAGTAAAGCATTCGAAGTATTCGAGTGCAAAACTATGTACCAAACTCTTTATTGAAAATCCTCGCTCCATCGCATTTGCGACAGGATGAGCACCTTTTAAACAAATGTTGTCAAATTTGGCAGCTCCTTCTTAAGATGACCAATCAGTTCTAGCCAAAATGTGTCCAAATGCTGTTCTTATTTCTGGTTGCCGGCAAGCAACGTGTTTGAAGATGGCATTGAGCACAGCTGCCCAAATTATTCTTTCACATTGTGAGCAACTGCAGCGCTCAGATAGGCTTTATATACAAACGTATCCAGACACAGCTTCATACGATTTTTAGCTATATCCGTGAAGTGAGTTATAACATCACGGTTAATGCAGGTGACGTCAGGGTTGCAATTTCTCTGGGGAGAATCACCCGGGTGCACATTTCTAGCTCTCTTTGGTGAATCTCACTCAGTCTCTGCGGAGATTTTTCCCTGACACCACAGTAGAGATTGTTCGACAGAGCAGGGGAGAGCGAGAGAATTGACAGTTCGCTGCCTGAGTGTTCATACACTCACTGCAGTGTGAACGACGAAGAGTGAAAGAGCGGAAAATCTTGATTCAAACATTAAGAAAAAAACGCTGGAAAACGGGAACAAGAAAGTACAGTCCGAAGTTTTTTCGCGACTCCCGGATCCTTTTTTGTACTTTCAGAATATCATAGATAAACAATACGAATTATGGGCCTCAGATAGCCTAGTCGGTAGAGGCACGGAACTACCAATCCGGAGGAGGCGGGTTCGAATTCCAGTCCAGTCGACTTAAATCAATATCGACTTCCCTGGGCATAAGAGTATCATTGTGCTTTACCACACAATATACAAATTCATGCATTGGTGATTGGCTTTGAAGGCTTTTAATAACTGTGGAATTGCATCTAGAACATTACGTTGTGAGAGCCTGACAATCAGCTAATTGCGATAAGCAGCAATATGCTTGGATACGCCGAAAAGAAGACGAAGAACATTAAGAATTAAGTAACATTGTACAAATGTTCAAATTCAAGTGTAGCGGTATAAAACTAACAATGAAGATTTTCACCAGGGTGACTCTCCGCGGTGAAATTATTCTGCTCTCTTTGGTGCTCCTCAGAGATCACTCACACGCTCCGGCCTGTTGTGTGGTGAGGGTGCAAACGACAGACACTTTGGTCTCACTCAACTTGTGCTGTCTAGCAGAGAGTAGAAACAAAACAAAAATCTCTCGGGTGAGTTTGCGTTTGCCAATGTGCGGAGTACCTTTTCACTAAGCACCCTGGTAGCACCGAGGAGAATTGCATCCCTGGGTGACGTTACGCGTTAAAGAGTGTGTCAAAGGAAATTTGTTGAGTAGCTTCTTCAAAAAACCACAAAAAATATGAACACAAGCAATAGCGTGCTCCAAAATAGCATACAATACTATATCGGGTAATCATAAATCTCACATAAATTTGAGCGAATGACCATGCACATAAATGGAACACTAAACAACGATGAACTGTAAATAGTTTTTCGGAAATGTACATCATTTGTCACTGCAGTTCTGCGAAGTCCAATTATTTTTAAACGATCCTATGTGCAACTAATTTGACGTATAGAAACGACGAGTGTCATTTGAAACAAATTAGACGCCATATTAGATCGTTGCTTGAGTGTTCGCGGTCGTTGAATTTAAACATCTGAGCATTTGTATACCAGTACACGACTGCCAAGCACGAAAAATCCTTCTCTAAGGTGATAGTAAATAAAATCAAAGGGCGGTTCTTCATCAGTCCAAAAAGCGGTACGAGGATTTGCAAACATACGCTTTTCAAAAGCTCAATTCCACATCACCATAAGCTAAAAGAAGACAAGCTTTGTTCGCAAATCCTTTCATAACCTTCCAGAACCTTCCTTTATTTCTATTTATGCATTGTTTTGAATGAACTTTACACGTTTGTATGACGGAAGAAAAATCCAAAACTGCACAATAGGGGCATTATTTTTATTTTGCTGAAAATGTCTTAACTTAGTAGTTTTGGATTTTCTTCCATCATACAACAAACCGCTTCTAATTAAAATTTCATTTTAATTGTTTAGAAGCATTTGAAAATGTTCGTCCCATACTTTAACATGGGAGCTGTTTGATTTATCCCCAATCGGTGTCTTTTTCTTTTGTCAACCTGGATTAGGCCCTAAAGTTACCGTGAAAGCATAATGAGTCATGTAATATTAGTTTCTCACATAATTTTCTGTGTTCCCTTTATGTGCATTATTGTTGGCAAAACTTTACATGTTTCTTTTTATCTGCGCACAGTAAAAAGATCTTTTTCAGAAATTTCTGCAAATTTTGTCGCTGTTTTTGATTGCCGATTTATAGGCTGGCAGAAGATTGCTCTCTGTCAATACAACTTTCAATGACAGATTTTGCTTTGACTGTCAAACGATCGGGCTTAACGTGTTTTTCCACAGAAGCACTCAGTAGTCACGTCAAATCATCGAAAAGAAACGGAGCTATAGGAAATTAGGTAAATGATATTTCTCGAAAAACGACTCGACCGTTGCTGCAGACTTGATGACAAAATTCAGCTTTGGTACCAGCATCTTATCGTCTACCGCATCATCCACAACAACGAACAATTGTAATCGAAATACCGACGCAATGAACCGTTTGAAAGTCTGTTGATTAAATCTGGTTGTCTTAAGGAGTGTATCGAATATAAGCTATCCACATACAATTGCGTTGTACGCATGTATTTGTGATGGTTTTTTATGCTCTGAACACTGCATGCTGTGCGTTCGACTGTCAGCTTTCTTTTGTTTACTTGTTAGTGCGGTTCAAATTCTGCGTTTTCAAAATGTCGCGTATTGAAAAGGAAGTGAAAATTAAGGTTCTGGACACATGGCTATGTGAGAAGGGTATTACTATGCGAAAATTGGCGAAGTGGTTTGGAATTCATCATGCGAGTGTTAAAACCATCATTAATAAGTTTGGGGAACACTATTCTTTGGATGAGCTACCAGGAAGACGGTTCTTCCAATCCGAAACTGGAGCAGAAGGTGGTATCTCTAATAATGAAGAACAAATCAATGTCAATACGTGATTTGGCCAAAAACGCAGGAACGAGTGTCGGAATGATCCAGCGTATCAAGAGGCGAAACCACTTGAAGACCTACAAGAAGCAGAAAATCTCGAAACAAAGTGCAGAACAGAAGAAGCGAGCAGCAACAAGGGCCCGGAAATTGTATTCGCGTCTTTTGCAGCGTCCGGAGACCTATGTAAAGGAGGACTCAAAAACCCTTCCAGGTCCACAATACTTTACTGCCGTCGTTGGGGAGGATGGGAGTGATGCGGACAGGTCGATTCAAGTGGAGAAATTCGGTCGAAAGGTACTGGTATGGCAAGCAATATGTTCCTGTGGTTTGAAGTCAACCATTTTTCACACTACCGGAATTATAAATGCGGAAATCTATCGATCTGAGTGTCTCCAGAAGAGATTGTTGCCTTTATATAAGAAGCATAGTACACCTCCACTGTTTTGGCCGGATTTAGCGTCGGCTCACTATGCCAAAACCACTCTCAATTGGCTTGCGGAAAAGGGTATAGATTTCGTTGAGAAAAATATCAATCCAAAAATTGCCCTCAGCTTCGACCCATCGAACGTTACTAAGCAATCGTGAAGAGGGTCTTCAAGAAGACTGGTTAGGCAGCTGGGAACATGCAGGAGTTCAAAAAAATTTGGGCTCAAGCGTCCAAAAAATGCGATGCAACACTTGATGGAGAGCATTCGATCCAAAGTTCGAAAATTCGTGAAGGAATAACTTAAATTTCATCCGGTCTTCATTATGTTCAAGTTTAACCTCGTACAATAAAGGATAAATTTTTTGTATGAATAAAATATCGGTTTTCAATATAATTTGAAAGAAAGTTTGTGGATAGCTTATTTTCGATACACTCCGTAGTCCTTCCTCTCCTCGAAAGAATTGTGTACAACGTGCAAACCGCAACTAACGATGTTGAGGACATCAAAGCCAGGGCTAGCTCGCAGATCCCTGATTTCCCTCTCAATTCTTTGAACGCCTTCCAGTTGACAACTCATAGGGCACGCTGGATATGCAGAAAAACACTGTTTTATTCGGTTGATGAGGTCGTTGGATCGAGTAGATGCCAAAAACGCTACTCAAATTATCAATTTGAAAAAGGTGTGAGCGAACTTTTTCCCGGTGATTTAGTTCGCATTTTCCGAGTCTGGCACCTGCATTAAATTATACGCCGGTGAGCTACATGGAAGCACACGGTGCGCAGTTTTTGACGTTAATCCATATTTTTATGTCAAAACTGCCCTCGCTACGCTGGATGTAGCTCGCTTCGACTAGCGTCACGCTCAAATTAGTGTTCCTTGAAGCACTCTACATTTCTTTATTGAGGGCTTTCTTTGTCAATCCAAAGCATCCAATCGATTTATGTCTGGCATGCACAATGATAAGCTTTTGCTAGAGGTCAGCCGTACGAATTTCTAATTACAAAACCAACCAGTTAGATTGAGAAAATCGCTCAATAATAATAAAAGACATTTTCCTATTGTACAAGAATCATAAATCTTCCTGTGAATAATAATGCAGGGGTAAGTTGAAACATTCAGAACTTGTGGAAAAGGTTGAAATCGTTTTCCAAACATTTCACAAGATTCTGTGAACTGTGTATTTTTTCTTTTGCGTTCAAACCAAGCGCGCATCGCAACAATGTACTCATTTTTTCTAAAGCAAGTGTATTTATGCCAACCAATGAGACAACTGACTGTAGCGCGACAAGTATGTTTGTAGCATTCTCGACAGTCGCACAAAACCCCCCTCAGCGACAAGGTGGAGAATAGCTCGAAAAAATCGATTATTGATATTATTCACAACAGGCCAATTACAACTCCTAGCCAGCATGACTCTGTGGGGTTTAAGTTCTAAGTTCACCCCCCACTAGAGCATTGATGCATTGATAACAACTCGGTCTCCAATTGGAAAACCACCAACCACATGCTCTTCCACACTTTAACCACTACATACATCCGCTGCTTGTCGTCTCACTTGTATCCCACCCACCGTCGTCAGCTGCTTTTCAACCGACAACCGAACCAAAATTGGCCTAAATCCACCCCACTTCCCTTTCCATCTAGAACATCACCGAAAACAATATCGTACTTACCCTGGCTTCGTCGTTCAGCGATCGATCGATGCTTTTCTGGTAATGGTTGATAATATCCACAATCGACGACATTTTCACCACAAGAATATATTACTCCAATATTTTGCAACACTCGCGACGAATGCTAAAGCTTAAACAGCCAGCTTACTACTGCACCTGCTATGCAGACGCACGAACGCACACAGGATTATCGGTCGGGAGGTCAGCGGTATTTAGTCTAACCAACAACGGGCTGATTAGGTATCAAGATATTCAGGTAATTCACCTTTTTTTCTCGAGACGTGAAAAACGACTGCGTCATACAGGCAAGCAGCAAATTTCACTTTCCGCACACAAGGCAGACAAGCCGCGTTTAGAGCATTGCTACCAAACTGTGCACTCTGGTAGTCCCTGGGATCGGGATCGTTTCGATTCTACCAACGGGTAATATACCTACCAGATTTTTCCAACAATAATTATTTTCGTTTTCCTTGCACACACTACACGTCGCAGTTCGCCATTATGCTTACGTACGATCGCGAAAGTACGATGAGATGAGAAGGTTTTGGTTTCGTTGTTGCTGCTTGCCACTAAAATGTCTAGCTGTGGCTGACTGTCTTGTCTCTTTACCATCAGCTGCCTTCTTTCTATTTAGCTCTCTCACTCTCTCTCTCTCTCTCTCTCTCTCTCTGTCTTTTGCCAGAGGGTTTGGATGGAAATTAGCACCGATAATTCAAATGGGCGAAATTTCTTTAGAAATCTTCATTAACCTTTGGTTAATAAGAGTACATTCATCAAAACGAAGATGAACAACTAAGGGAACAACATTCAGCTAATTATTGAAGCTGTTAATTTGCAAGGTGCTGTTGGAAGTTTGTAATTCAAGTTTCAAATAATTGATTATGAAATCAGTTTCGCAATTGTGAAAAGTAGACGCTGAAATGTCTAAGGAGAGCATCACTTTAATTCATTTGACACTTGCGCTGAATATGCTCCGCTCAATAATGTTGCAGAACAGGGGTGTGTTGACGCAAAGTTTCGGAGTTTCACGGAGGAATCAAAGTACTCAGAAATGGGTGTTTTTTCACCCACCTTGCACGGAAGAAACAAAGTACCTAAAATTGAGTATTTTTACGTTTGAAATTAAATCTAGGATTTTTTTCATTAGGGCGAATCTAACATTGAGAGATTCTCTCCGGGCTCACTGTCTTTCAGTCATTACAGCACCATTATAACACTTTCGAGATTTTTTTTAATACAGATCGAAACACAACAGTGCGGGTTAGCATATTCTGCAAATAGTAGAATGGAAAACGTTAAGTTGATTGAAATATGAATGAAAGAGAAAGTAGTTAAAAAGAGTCTCTCAATGTTAGATTCGCCCGAATTAAAAAAAAACCCTAGAAATAACTGTTGTTGAACTGGTGAGATGGGTAAATTTGATTCTGCTCATTAGGTAAAGATTACTCAATGGGTAAGTACTTCATTGAAAACTCTTTTTTGAGTAAAAATGGAAGCCGTATGCATACTTTTATTATATGACGTGTATCACATTCAAAAACCGAAAAACAATAAATATGTTAAGATACTAAACTAAGCTGTTATTGTTAAAAATCGCGGAAATTGATAAATAAACAAAATCAATACAATTATAAAGAAAATCTATGTTATTATTCTATCATCATGAGAAAAGCACTTTATTTTAAATGTTTTATAACATTTGCCAACTATTCGTGCGGAATTTTGATTTTAAGTTCACGGATACAAACTTCGTTCATTTAAATTGAACATATCGCTGTTCAACTTGAAATGTAAATGTAAAAATTATTTAAAGTAAATAAAATGCATGTTTCGAACGAAAATGACAATGTTTGAATCAAATTCGAAGCATGTTAGTTGCAACAATGCATTCATTGGTGCCGTGATTTCACCGAATCGTCACCGGCCGAATCCATGTTGGAAAGCTTTCAAAATCCGGAGCTCATCTATGTTACGCGCTTTACACACTACTCTTTGGGATACTCCTAGCAACACAAAGTTTGTGAAACCACGCAATGCAGTGGGAAAGAACACTAGAGGGGTCGTTCAAATCTAATCAACTAAGGATGTTCAGGAAAAGAGGCTAACAATACAAACTTTCTTAAATATGAGAGTATTTCCTGTGAAGTGGCATTCTCTTTTCCTAGATTTTGCTAAGGTACGATTGATTACATACAAAGTGCATGCTATACTTTATACAATTGGGTAGGCTCATTTGAACGTGTAGTTCTCTCCGAGCTTCCCTCTACAGAATGTGAAGGCGAAGCAAGCTTTCGACGATCGCAACATAAGCCAATTGTTTGAAATAAAGCAAGTTTATGTTTGCGGCCAGAATAAACTAAGTTTATGTTTAAGTTTACCTCGAATATGTTTGTTTTCACGGTATTTTTTTCTGCGTGTTCTATTGCATTAGGTTAAATTTGCCTACCATAAACTTAGGGTAGCCGGCCTCGGTGGTGTAGTTGTAAGCGTGACTGCTACTGGCACCCCAGTGGGTCTAGGTTCAATCCTAGTCGACGTCGGTGGTTTTTCTGAGGTTAAAAAATCTTGGTCACGTCTTCCTTCGGAAGGGAAGTAAAGCCGTTGGTCCCGGTTCATAGTCATGAGTCGTTAGGTAGGGTCCAGGTGGTGGAGTCGTCTCCCTGGCGTCGGTGATTGTCACCATGTTAAAAAAAAAATAAAGGTAGGGTGCAGTTGCTCAAATTTGTTTCTTCCGTGTGGAGACCAGTGGACTTACCCACAAGGTGGGTGAAAGCGTTTTACCACTTATGGAACAATATCTATACGTCAAAATAGATATTAACTTTTCACCCATCTTCTCGAAGTCAGATTTTTTTTGTGCTATCCCGCATAATCACAAACCATTCCTGGACTATTTCCCTTATTGTTGACGACCGAATCTGTTATTTTTACAACTTTTACCCTTATATTTGACAACTATAAACTAGCAATATTCAATATAGTTTTAACAATATGTCAGATGGTAAAAGGCCAAATAACAATATGTTGAATAGGCGGTTAAGTTAGGTTACCATAAAAAATGGCCATTTTCACGAACAAAATTTTAACTGTACTATCTGCCAAAAAGTTGGTATATAATCCAGACCGAGTGCAAACAACAAAAAACTTTTCAATGACAATATCGCAGACATTAACAATATGTGTTACTGTAGAGGTTGTATGGTGAAAATGAGATTAGACTATTCGACAACAATAACATAAAATGTGATAATATATCTTACATTGGAAATATAATTTTAACTATATAGCAAATTGTTTTTCAATATGCGGGATATTTGACGGACCTCATATAGATATTAACCGCCCCATGGTTGATCTTATCGCAGGCATGAGGTGCTTCCAGGGACGCTAATTCCACAAAGTCCTTCAATCTTAATTCAAGGTATAGATTGCTCTTTAGGGCACTCAGCTTGATTGTTGCACTTGTGAATTCCAGTATTAGAATTGTTTGTGAAATACGCTTGTACATATTAAAAGTCAATACCGAAAAAAAGATCAATAAAACTGGGTGAGATATGACGGAAAATAATTATAAACATCCACACTATTAGTTTAACATATTTTCCATTTCACCATGGTGTCCATGCTTTGTTGCGAACTGCTTTTTTATCTGCTATAGCGCATTATTTTTATTTCAGTGGCGCAAGTGATCATGAGAGCACAAAAAAGAGAAAAATAACAGTAGAGTTTCTACCTTTGAGATGTGGAATCCACCATAATTAACTGTGATCTACACTATCCCTTCGCCCTACTCGCTGGGCTGCCATACCTTGAAATAAGTAAACCACTGTCCCAGCTGTTGATATAAATCGGTTCAATCAATCGTTAATATAAATTATCTTGTTTGCCTACACTCAGGCAAATAAACTTAAGAATTTCATAAGGTTCGACTTATGAACGATGCTTTGAAATTTCATAAGGCTGACCCCTATGGATGGATTTTGTTTTACACGACGTTGTTCTCGTAAACAGTATAGCATTCCTGATTAGAAGTGTTGATACATATTATTGGGCAAGTCTGTGGAACCATAACCTCAACGTTCAAGGTTCAAATACATGTTGCTGCATGTTTTTATTTTATCACCATCATTATATTTCATGTGGCAAATTTATGAAATTCATACGGGCTTTCTTATGGCAAATAATCATAACTCAATCTTTTGAATATCGAAAGTTTTTTCACTGAGCGAAGTATTGTTACATTACATTCTTTTGAATGATTTAAGCATTTTTTTAATTCGGACAAACATATTCAACCTATGTGTCCTATCTACACTCTCGTTCCATTCTACTCAGTGACTGAATAAAATTGTATTATTTTCTCTTTTTCTCACACGGAAATTTTAATCAATTCTCGTAAAAAAAGTGGATGAACTCTATTTTTGTGTAGATTTACTTTTTACTAAATTTGAGTAACATTTCTGTGTGGGAAAAAGAAAAAGGAATACAATTCTTCTCAGTCACTGAGTAGAATGGAACGGGAGTGTATATATTGGTTTCATGATGGTTATTCATTTTTTGACTACCTTCTATGCATTTCAATGAACATCCTCCATACGTCAAAAAATGCCTACTTGTTAATCCCAAAAAAAAAAAATACTCTTAAGTCCTTTTTTTATTCTAATGTGATAGAAAAAAATCATGAAAATAAGGCTATCATCAAAATGGAAGTAAATGGAAGTGATAATAACTTACCTGACCTTACCCCCTGACAGGCAACAAGCCACTAATTAGATAATTTAGATTGATCTATATCTATTGACACTATAACCGCCACTTTCTCGGAAATGAAAACTTACAACTACCTTACACGGGAATTCTGAGGTAGTCATTTTTTGACTACATTCTATGTATTTTAATGAACATCCTCCATACGTCAAAAAATGCCTACTTTTTAATCCCAAAATATGAATACTTTTAAGTTCTTCTCTTATTCCAGTGCGATAGAAAAAAAAGCATAAAAACAAGGCTTTCATTAGAGTGGAAACATCGATTTGTTCTAGTTGACTGGCTTTGCCGGAAAAAAAATTGATAATAAAAAAATGGGTTCTTGCAAGCCAAACCTTAATCCAGTATCATGGAAAGGCTATGAAGTACTTATTAGATCATATAGATTGATATATATCTATTGATACTATAACCTATAATCGGAAATGTAAACTTTCTCCTGTAAATAATCAATCCCAGCAAAAAGAAACATGCTTCTACCTTATGATGTATTGCATGTGCGGGGCTTTGAGATAAATCGATACGGAATGCTGTTGATTACAAAAATAAGCAGATTCCACATTTTGATACGTTGGCGCTAAGTTTCTTATTTATCTTTAATTCATAAAGTGACTAGTTCCTAAACAGAACCACATTTAAAAAATTCATAGTTTCTAATATCTTTCACATGCTGAAAAATACCTAAACTTTATTCATTTTTTGACGTGTAACCATTTTAGGCATTTTTGCAAAAAAACCTTTTTAGGCATTTTATGCATAATTCCAGTCTTCAAACAAAGTGCCTACTTTGAAGTCATAATTGCATTCCTCAGATTTACCGTGATACCCTTTCAAGTGTCATCCCCTCTCAAGTGTCATTTTGTTTATTCAGCGCTTTTTAACAACCCATCCCACCCCTGCGTCACTCAAACGGTTGACCCGCTAGGCTGTCATCGCCAGTGAACCGTTTCAGCGAGAACATTTTTAGCAAAAAAAAACGAGACATCAAGAAGTGCGAGTTTTGTGTGTGGTGCCGCAGCAGCAGAGGAGATCCATCGTGAGCCTGCAATTTTTTCTCTTCCGGAGGCAAAAAAATCCCAATCGTTACCACTTTCGGAACCGGCAAGCCTGTGACCATATAATCCGCGAGCTGCAAGCAGTGAAAAACACACCGTAAAGATGCCTTCCAGCGATCCTTTGCCACCCAAGGAGAGTGCTCTGTTCCGTAAGATTCTGGTGAGTAGCTGGGCCTGGTGCTGAGTGGGATGTTACGAAGGAGTTCTGCTCCCTCGCATTGGTTCTATTCCATTCACGGAACAGCAGTGCGGGTGGTTTAACGACAGCGAGGTTCGCTTTTTGGGTATATTTTTTTTTCTGCCCAAGACGACTAGCTGCGGCTCCAATGCGTTCTCGCTGTCTTTCGCTCCTTCCTCCCTTCTTGGGTGCCAGTGGTGCCAGATTGACGATTAGGAATGAGGAATGTAGAAAATTTGTTTTTAATGTATTAATTTTTAATTATTTTACTGTAAACAAAAAAATCGATAAATTTTACTATATCTGAAAACAAAATTCGATGGTTGAGTTGAAATTATTACAGCTATTCTTATGTAACAGTAATGAAAGAATTCAGCGCCAACATGTGATTGGGGCGAATCTGCTTTTGTAAACAATCACTTTGTCTGCTAATTTATCGGAAGTTGAATACAATTCCTTCAAATTGAATATATCAGCGGATATAAGATAAAGAAGAAATTAGATTACTTACAATATAAAATAAATACAAATAAATATTGAAATATAAACTTATATATATACATATATATAATATGAATAATATATATATATATATGATATATTATATATATATATTATATATATAAAATTCGTAAAGGCATATTTGGTAACTTCCTAGGAATATGGCCTATAATTGTAATGTTTGTATTCTCCGTGCCTGGAGTAGCGATATGATGTAGATGACTAGATGTTTGCTCATCAAGAAGCCCAAAGAGTGAACAGTAACGTTTGCTGGAAATGAAAGATATGAAGAGAATGTGTTGATAGTTCGGTAAATGTACGGCAGGTTGTGAAAATTGAACAGAGGTATTGAAAATTGAGCTAAGGGCTTGTACATAACAGTATATTTGTACTTGTCAAATAATAATGCCATAATGGCACAGGCATCTAAAACTTTCAATTAATAACTGTGGAAGAGCATTTGAACCTTGAGTTGAATTAATTAGTTATTGTTATTAAATGTTTGTGTCGTAAAGTAATTGTTTTCGTTTTATAATGCTTTTATCGTCGAATCAGCTTTGATGAGCACAAATCTGAAATACTATAAGCAATTCATGCGTAAACTTTCCAACACTATTTTTCGATCCACTGGAGTATCATTTGATTTGTATTTTGGTCCTTTTTTGGTTTTGATAAACCTGGAATTTTGAATTTCAAATCTCGAAGTGATAATTGAGAAATCCAAGTAAAGCTAAAGTGAGGTTAAACATTGTATTATCTAACTGAAATTGATAATATCTTTATAGCTGTAGATTTTCAAACTGTATGGAATTGGTCAGTATCGGCATTATCGACGATTTTCTTATCTTTTTATGATTAATTGCTTTGCTACGACAGCTAGAAAAAACCATTTTGAATGAGTGCCATCTACGACGTTTAACCTCACTTTTACGTTACCTGGATTCCCCAACTACAATTTATATGGAGAAATGACCCGACCACACTTCACCAATAAAGACTAAAAAACCTATTCTTTTAGTAAGTAGATCGTAAATTGCTGATTGATTTAATCAAGTAGGAATAATGATTAAAATTGCAAATAAAACTTAGTTTTATTGAATGAGCCTATAAGACAATATTCCGATGTTATGAAGTTTTTGGCAGGATTTGAGCTGTACAACATTCGCTTTCGTGCAATTAAAACGGAATCTGAATTCTATTGATCTTGATCTTTGAAGAAGGTGAACGAAAAGATCCGCCATGGTGGGATTGAAAAGTGTTTTGGTCGAGTACCTTAACATTCGGATGCATTCTCAATTAGTGGGTTGCCGGACAACTGGCAGCTTGTTTTTCGGAACAGCTGGTTTCCAAAATCGTCTATCATTTCTACCTCATCAATTCGAAGAAGGTCTTCAATCGGATGCCTTGGATGGAGATTGAAGACTATTTTTAGCATTTTATTTTGCACATAGGAAACCACATTTGTATAAAGCCTGTTGGAAACAGTAACCGAGTTCTCTAGTTCACCAGAAAGTACAAGGATTGTATCCAACCGGAGCACTTTGCTAGCGTGATTCGTGTCATTTGGTAAAAATAAGCTTTGAGTCCAGGACTAATGCTAAATATTTTGCATCGTAAGAGCAGGCAGCAACGTTTGCTTATTTTTCTTAGTATTGCAAGATAATTGCTTTCACAATTACCTTATTCCTTGCTCTCAACTAAGTGTCTTAAAAGGTGTTGCAAGTATACCATGTGGTAGATAGGCAAGAGTTTGTCTGCTTGATCGGATACCGTTAAAAGGCCCAATTTCAACTACTTCTAATAAATTTCACAACTCTATTTTCTCTTCAAATCTTTGGTTCTAGCTGAAATTGCTGTTCACTCATAGGGTTGCATGTTGATAAGAAGGATATTTTCAATTTTCAAACATTATAATTGATTACGTGCTTCATGCAACAACAAAGAAACATGATTAGTTAAAAGTATACCATGCTCTTTGCAGAGCCGAAAAATACCGACATTAGACCGGAAATCCAACCCAGTCACGTCCAGTATGTGTTTGCTTCGTAGCTGCACCTTTACCGACTGAGCTAAGGGAGGCAGCATCATTTCGAGTCCAAATGCGAGTGAGAAAAATGGCTTGCCTTTAGCTGGGACTGACACTCATCGGAGAACTCGTTCAGGTAATTCTATACCGCTGTTCTATTATGAGATAACCAAGCCAATTCGCACTAGCTTGTGGCGCTCAGTTTACTCAGCAATCTAAGCAAGCTTAATCGATGTTTGTTGCCTAGTTGGTATCTTTGTTGGCCTCTAGAGCGCTTACCACTTACCACGTACTTCCAAGTTGTTGGGAAAACAGCAAAGTACGGGACAAGCGTTGAAAATCTATGTGAAAATCTCTCAAATACTCCGTAGAATCGACCTCGTCAGACGTGGTCACTTATCAGTTGAGCTTGAAGGCCGGATTGTGCGGTCATAACTATTCTCACTACTGAAGAACAGTTTTTGGATCAATAGTTTCCGAGATAACTAGTGAAAAGTGAAAAATAACTGAACACTAAAGCTTCAGAGCACAGAGTTGCTTCAAAAATAAGTTGAATTCCGTGTTTCAAGAACATTAGAGATTTGCGTATGATTGAAAAAAAATCAGTTTTATACAAAAAAAAAAATGGGAAAATTATCAATCTTGGAGTGAACTTCAAATGAAAAGCAAATGCTAGGAGCTAATAACAACTCATGGCAAAATGAGTTTCGGATTAGGCATATTCTGTGCACAGAACTTCACAATTCTCGTGATGGCTACTAATGCAGCTATCCTTTTTGGGTCGCGATGGCGTAAAAGTGAGTTAACACTGTTCTACACTCAATAAGCCTTCAAGGGAAGAACCCCAAGGAAATCTCGAAAAAGAAGTTCAAGGCGGCACTCCATCGTTGCTTGTTATCAAATCTGCTGTGGGAAGCTTGCAAGTGAAACCTACGGCTGGATGCATTGAAGTGGTATCTTGAAGTTAGGTGCTAATGCGATGAGATAGTTTTTAAACATTTGAATATATTTACATGTGTTCACGGTACAACATATGTCTACGTTGTACACCCGTAAATGCATATTTGTGTGAGTGCATGCGCGCGGGAGGTGTTAGTGTATGACTTTGTGTCGGCGAGTCCTTGTTCTCTTTTCAGAGAGCGAGTAATGGCGCTATAACCACAAGACTTAACCGGCTAGGACAAGAGTTAGTACTCATCTACCAACCCACAGACAAGAGGCAAGAAAAGGCACTACACTCTTGGATTGGCTGAGCCTGGTTACTAGTAGGAAACGCGTATGTTCCAGCCCAGACAAGCGGACAACAAAGGAGTGCATTTACTTTGTTATCTTCGTCACTCCCAACGACCTATACACATATTATTGTACATATGTCTATGAAGGTAGCATGAGTTCTCGGCATCTTCTTAAGTAGACATCTAATCAACACTTCCCTCCCATCCCTGCTGATCATAAGGACCTGGTCAGGTGTTGTGCAAAGAGATCGATGGATGAAAAGCCTATCACACCCAAGACAGCTCTTTTGGCGCTTCCATCGTCTCTACAACAGCCAACCCAGGATTATGTATGGTCGGAAAATGATATGCTATGCTATGCAATACTAGTAGATGATCAGATGAGTTTTTGGAAAAGACATATTGCTCGATTCGTTAGACAGAACTAGGTCCGAACGTTGTAGATTCTGGGGCATATATATAGATGTTATCTTTTCCTTTCATACAGTTGCATTGTCGGTGACGCGGGATGAAAAGTCCAACGATTCCCTACTTAGCTAGTTCCAGGATGTCACATTTGAAATTATTTTTTAGTAGTTGACGCTGCATCTCCTGTTATTCCAAATTACTCTTTAGACCAACCGCACCAATACGGTAATATCGGTAAATAATTGTTACCCTGTTTGACAACTCGACCTTGCACCGGTGGTTGGTAACCGGGTTGGAAAATGACAATTTGCTCGCTCTGTGAACAGCCGGTTCGTGAATTTGACAACCCGACCCAACCAAGCCGGGCGTTGCTATTTGAAGAAAAATAAGAAAAACAAGTTGAAACGTCAAGACAACATCTTCATCTGGAAGACTTTCATTTCAATTTCAAAGTTTCCGTGTGATTTCTCGTCTCAAGAAATTCCAGAAATCGACACCAGATCGACTGACATTTACCACTCGGAGTTGTTATTGTAAATCACCGTCATTAGACGCATAAGAAGGATTGTAGCTTGTTAGTGGTGATCCAGTAATTGCGCTAGCAACACCTATTCTTGAAGACATATGTAGGCAAGTGAATTCTCTCTGGAGATGCATTCTTTACGTATTATCTCCTTGCCGGTCCAACAGCACAGATAGATAAATATATTTCTTTATTAATGATCCTTAAGCTTGTGGCTGGTTCTTCTCTTAAATGGCCAAAAGTAAATTTCTCTGTTCATGCTGATTGTGTATTTAAAGGGCGAACACGAAATTATTGCGACACCGAAAATGTAATGCCAATTTTCTTATAATGTTTAGAATCAAACCAAAATTTTAGGGTAGTTTTATACATATATTTACTTCAAAAATCAAAAGAAAAGTTAATCGATGGAGCCTTGAGTGTAAAATTGAACGCATTTTCGCTTGATGCCCTCCATCAAAGTCTTTACAGTGTCATCCGGTACCAGTTTCTCAGTTTTTTTTTTTCATTTTCTTAACATATCCTTCTCGTCTTTGACTGTCTTCTTGCTCTTCCGAAGTTCCCGCTTCATCATTGCCCAGTACTGCTCCACCGGGCGCAGCTCCGGACAGTTTGGCGAATTCATATCCTTTGGAACAAAATGGACAGAATTGGCCTCATACCACTCCAGGACACTTTTAGAATAGTGGCATGATGCCAAATCTGGCAAAAATAGCGGAGCCTCGTCGTGCTGCTGCAAGAACGGCAAAAGGCGCTTCTCGAGGCACTCAGATTTGTAGATCTCGCCATTTACTGTGCCCTTTGTCACGAAAGGCTCACTCCTCAGTCCACAAGGGCAGATGGCCTGCCAAATGAGATATTTGGAGGCGAACTTCGACATTTTCTTCTTCTTAAATTTGTCGTCCACATAGAACTTGCTCTTGCCGATGAAAAACTCCAACCCCAGAATTTGCTTAAAATCGGCTTTTATATACGTTTCGTCGTCCGTCGAAACGCGTCAAAAAGGGAACACAGACTTCTACAATCAAAAAAATCGACACGTTACATCCACGTGAAACGCACGTAATTTTCGTCCACTGCCAAAACCAGTAATTAACACGTGGAATTCACGTAAGAGCTACGTGTTTTCCACGTAAGTTCACATTCTACGTGAAAATCACATAAACGCTACGTGATTTGTCACGAACAATTCACTGGTACGTAATGTTTACCTGATTTTACTGAAGAAAATTTGGTTACGTGTTCAGGTGGACATTACGTGAAAACAACATGTCGATTTTTTTTAGTATATGTCGCGGGCGGCTTTTGACGGTTACGGTAAATCATCAGAAGGGGAATCTTCAGTTACATCAGCTAAAATCTTTGAATCCATACAAAATCCATACATTCCATTACAGCTGTAAATTTTGATACCAAAGCATTGGTGTCTAATCAACTTCTTCTTCCCCCTCCTCCCCAGAAATGTTACGAAATGAAACAATACAAAAATGGGCTCAAGCTGGCGAAGCAGATCCTGACCAATCCGAAGTTCACCGAGCACGGCGAAACGCTGGCAATGAAGGGCCTCACCCTGAACTGCCTCGGCCGGAAGGACGAAGCGTACGACTACGTCCGCCGTGGCCTGCGTAACGATCTGAAATCGCACGTCTGCTGGCACGTGTACGGCTTGCTGCAACGATCGGACAAGAAGTACGAGGAAGCCATCAAGTGCTATCGCAACGCGCTCAAGTGGGAAAAGGACAACATCCAAATCCTGCGTGACCTGTCGCTGCTGCAGATTCAGATGCGGGACTTGGAAGGATATCGGGAAACTCGTCACCATCTGTTCAAGTTGCGCCCATCGCAGCATGCTTCGTGGATCGGATTTGCCATGAGTTACCATCTGCTGGGAGACTACGATACGGCCAACAACATTCTGGAGACCTTTCGAGCCTCGCAGTCGGTGGTAAGTGTAAATAAATTGTTTGTCCGTTCTTCTCTAACGGCTTCTCTTCTCTAACGGCTTAATAACTCTTCCAGGAAACCTACGACTACAAGCACAGTGAGCTGCTTTTGTACCAGAATCTGGTGATTCAGGAATCGGGCAACTACGAGAAGGCGTTGCTCCATCTGTCAAAGTACCAATCGCAAATCCTTGACACACTCGCTGTGAAAGAGACCATGGGTGAACTGTGCCTTAAGCTCGCTCGCCACGAAGAAGCCGTCGGAGTCTATCGGGATCTGATCAAACGAAATCCGGAAAATATCGCATACTATCAGCAATATCTGAAGGCACTGCAAGTGGAGGAAGGGCCTGAGGTTATTGCAGCCTATCAGAATGTGCAAGCTGAATACCCGCAATCCTTCTGTGCCAAACGGTTACCTTTGGATGTGGCCCGGGATGACACCTTCCGTACGCTTATCGACGAACATCTTCGTCGGAACCTTCGGAAGGGTGTTCCGCCCCTGTTCGTAAACCTCCGATCACTCTATCGAGATGAGCAGAAAGTACGGGTCATATCAGAATTGGTCGAAGGCTACCATCAAAATCTGACCAGCAGTGGTTACTTCTCGGCGGCGGACAAGGAACAAAACTTGCCAAAAGAACCGGCTTCGGCACTGCTATGGACTCTGTTTTATCTGGCACAACATTACGATCATCTACGTGAATCGGAAAAGGCATTGGACTTTATCAATGCGGCCATCGAACACACTCCAACGCTGATTGAACTGTTTGTCACCAAGGGTCGCATCTACAAACACGCTGGCGATGTTCTGGAAGCGGTCAAATGGATGGACGAAGCGCAGAGTCTCGACACGGCCGATCGGTACATTAACTCCAAGTGCGCCAAGTACATGCTTCGTGCCAATCAAATCAAGGAAGCAGAAGAAATTTGCGCCAAATTCACTCGCGAGGGTGTCTCGGCAATGGAAAATCTCAACGAGATGCAATGCATGTGGTTCCAGACGGAGTGTGCTCTTTCCTATCAACGGCTGGAGAAATGGGGTGAAGCGCTGAAAAAGTGCCACGAAGTGGATCGACATTTTTCTGAAATCATCGAAGATCAATTCGACTTTCATACGTACTGCATGCGCAAGATGACCCTGCGTTCGTATGTGGGATTGCTGCGGCTAGAGGACGTGTTACGAAGGCATCCATTCTACTTCAAGGCTGCCAAGTGCGCTATAGAGGTGAGTTTGTCCTTTTTGTAAATGAAACTGATCTAATCCTTATCGCTCGTCGCAGGTCTACCTTCGTCTATTCGACAAACCATTACCGGCGGAATCCGCAGAGGAAGAACTTGATATTGGTATGTTATTATTATTTTGAGCCAAGCTCAATATTAAACGCAATTGTATTTTTTTTTCCTTAGAAAACCTGCCGCCATCGGAACTGAAAAAGCTCCGCAACAAGCAACGCAAAGCAGCCAAAAAGAAGGCCGAACAGGAAAATGCTCAAGCTGCCCAGGCGAACCAGAAGAAGGAACAACACAACAAACAGCGGAATCCGAATCAAGACGGCGATCCAGAGGCGCCCCAGCTGGACGAACTGATACCGGACAAACTGGCCCGACCGGAGTATCCCCTCGAGAAGGCGATCGAGTTCCTCCGACCGTTGCAGATGCTCGGCAAAGACAACATCGAAACGCATCTGATGGCATTCGAAATCTACAGCCGTCGTGGCAAACTGCTGCTGATGTTGCAATCGCTGAAGCGAGCCCACGCTATCGATGCCAACCATCCGACGTTGCACAATTGTGCTATTCGGTTTTACAAAATTTTGGAAAGCAAAATCGTCGGCAATGAAGTCGACGAAAGCGTTAAGCTGGTTATCGATCGGGCACGGGAGAAGCTCTTCCGGGGTTCCAAATCAGCAGCGGAGATCAACGATGGCTACCTGGCAGCGAACAAGGACAACGCGGATGCACGGTTCGAGGTGGCCAAGGTTATGTACCAGCTGGACGAGAAGAAACGAGACGAAGCGGTAAAGTTGCTTACATCGGCGGACTTGAAGATGGTGACATTGGAGGTGAGTTGATTTTGTGATTGTTTGAGCTTAACTGATTCCATTTATAAGACATCATAAAAGACACATCGTGGTATTCGCTTACTGTCGGATCGGAATTATCTTGAATACAAGGAAGTGGTTTCACTATGGATCGATAAATCATCTCTGATTAATTGATTACGCAGAAATTACGGAGAAATCTAATCATGACTTCTGATCGGATAGAGCATGTTTAGGCGTGATTGGAAAGATGTGGCAAGTGAAGCTAGGAAGACGTAGGAGATTGATGGTTCGACAGTTTAGTTAACGATCAGGTTTGGAGTGCGGCACCTGTGGAGAGTGAGATGGAATCTAGCTAATGCAACGTTTCTATCGCATTAGTTGCTGCTGAAATTAGGTGGCCTTTATGTCGTGTTTGCTGAGCACCACTGGTTTGTCAAAATTTTGATTAGCACTGAAAGCGATTCACAGAGTGGACTAGAATTCAGTTCTTATAGTTGAAGATACAAAGTAAATGGAATTCGTAGAACTTCTTAACGGCGAGAATAATTCACAATTGAACTGGTTCTGTTTTCACGAGCAACCGAGGTGCGCTTAACCACCGAACGCGCCGCGTATGATAAGCTTGTGGCACAAGCTTAAACAGAAAAAAAAGTTTTTCCATATCGATCCGAAGAACTGACGAAACTACGTATCGAGAGCTTCCAAGCACTCTAGATTTTAGTGGAACCTCTTTTCTGTCTGGATTGATATGATGGACAGCTGAGTAACGTGATATGTGCATTATTGTGGACGCACTTGGCATAGATATTGATAACTTTCAGGAAGAAGTTACCTACCGGCAGTGGCGTTCTCGTTGCAGTTAGTTCCAGGCTAAAAACAAGTGCAGTTGAAGACGATTCTTGGATCTCCGTAGAACAAGTTTGGGCAGCAATTCAACCGTAAACTATTTCTCTGTGCGGTGTGCTTCCTTCCAGATCGAATTCGAGACTTGGAATTAATTGATGCACATTGTCAATCTGTCTTTTCTGCTTCGGATAGGGCTACCCTCTATGATGAAGTGATTGTTTTGAGAGATTACAACCTAGCGGAAATGGCAGGGACACCAACTCACAGCGGCTTCCTCCGCCCAGGCCATGAGCGCTCTTCTTTTCACGAAGCACCGCAACTCTATCCCAAGTTAATGACGTGGTGATTGAAAACAACCGTTCTCTAGATCTCTGCTTTGTCAGTGGCCGAGATACCGCTCCTGTCATCTCTGCGGCCCCCGTACCCCTAGTTAAGGATGTTCCTCACCACCCTTCTCTTCATGTTGCCGTCGAAGATATTATTGCTCGAGACTTCGTTGACACTCCTGTTTCTGTATAATATGACTTCCGTAGAGCTGATTATCGTAGTATTGAAGAGGTACTGTCTAAATTAGATTGGCTGAGCATTCTTGATCCAACCGACGTTAATCGCCGCTCAAACTTTTTCCCACGTCTTGGCTTATGTCATTGACAGGCACGTCGCCAAAAGGACCGTTCAGACTGAATCTCGGGTCCCTTGGATGACTAACGGTCTTCGTGCGCTTAGACGAACCAAAGAAGCGGCTCTCAGAAGATTCACAAAATACCACACACCGTTGCTTAAACGCCATTATAGCAGACTCTACTCAGACTACGAATACAAACGACTAAATCGGGTGCTTTTCCAACGCCATATGAGTGCGGTTCAACGACGACTTAAATCACACCCGAAATCATTTTGGAACTATGTTAATCAACAACGCAAAGAAGTAGGCTTACCATCATCCATGGTCTTTAAAAGCGAAACCGCTGGCACTGATCAGGAAATTTGAGATCTGTTCTCGGGGAAATTTGCTAGTGTGTTTGAAGACAAGCGACTTCCCGTTCATCCCATCAACGCTGCCGCGAGAAATGTTCCTTTGGCAAATCAAACACTCAGTCTCGTTGATGTGTACTTTGAATCGTTCTCGAACGCTGCATCACTTCTTAAAACATCTTTCAAGCTCGGACCTGATGGTGTTTCATCCGTTTTTCTTAAACAGAATATGGCCTATCTTTTGGATCCACTTCGACAGATATTCCAGCTGTCCCTTTCTAGCGGCATATATACTTTTTGCTGGAGAACGGCCGACATGTTACAGGTATATAGAAAAGGGAGCAAGCGGGGCATGAATAACTACAGGGGAGTCTATGATGAGCTCGATGCCAAACGGAAGTGATCTATACATATTTAACAGCAGCTTTCGACAAGTTGAACCACGATATTGCGATTGCCAAACTTGACAGACTAGGAGTTGGCGGTAATCTCTTGAGATGGTGTCGTTCATATCTCACAGGGCGTCAACTGACAGTTGCGTTAGGCGAAATTCGATCAACAAATTTTTGCGCCACGTCCGGAATACCGCAGATTAGCCATCTGGGACCGTTGATATTTCTTCTTTACTTCAACGACGTACATCTTGTTATCGGAGGACCACGACTGTCGTTTGCACCTGAAAATTTGTCTGCGTATCTGCTCAACAGCCAACTGCTGTTTCCATTGATGCCTTTGCTGATTGGTGCACTTTAAATCGATTGGTGGTCAACCCGGCTAAGTGCTCAGTCATAACCTTTTCACGGCAGAAACAACCAATTGTTTTCAACTACAATCTTCTCGGCACAACCATCGAACGAATGCATTGCGTCTTAGACCTAGGTGTTCATCTGGATTCTAAACTGACGAATTCGCATCATATGTCATATGTTGTTGATAAAGCTTCAAGAACTCTTGGTTTTGTTTTCAAGGCGGCGAAAAATTTCAGCGTCATCCACTGCCTAAAATCGCTCTATTGTTCTCTCGTGCGGTCTACACTGGAGTACTGTTCAGAAGTTTGGAGCGAACTATAATAATGGCGCCGAGCGAATCGAATCCATTCTCAACGTCATTTTCTACGGTACCTTGGAGAGACCCATTTCGTCTTCTCAACTGCGAAAGTCGCTGTCGATTAGTGAACATTGAGCCACTGCGAGTCCGCAGAGGCGTTTGTAGAGCCTTAACTGTCGCAGATACTCTACGACTGCGAAACAATCCTGCAACAAATCAACATCAATGTTCAACAAAGGCCAATGCGCAACAATTTAATGCTGAGGCTTCCTTTTCGCCGCACCAACTATGGGCTGAGTAGCGATATCCACGGGTTGCAGCGAATATTCAATAGGGTGGCGTCAGTTTTTGTATTCCATCTGACGCGAAATGTACTTCGTCGGAGATTCTCAGCGTTGGGAGATACTCTAATCCAAATTTTCCAAAACACGTCGAGCTGAAGCGTAGAGCCTTTGCTGGATCTGTTGCTTCGACTGCTAGTTGCTGTACTCCACTTGAGTTGCCCAACGATAAATGGTTCGGTGTAAGCGCCTCAGATTCTCCCGACGCCAGTGGCAGATATGTCAATGGACGGCTCTTGACAATTGCTTCGACTTCAACCATAAATGTCTCCAAGACCTCGTCGCCTAACTTGCGGCTGTTGTTGTAGGTTGTTTTTACGGCAGTTTTGATGGAGCGCACCATCCTCTCCTAAGCTCCACCCATGTGTGGAGTACCGGAAAGGTTGAACATCCACTTCTTAGTTGCACTCGTAAAGGTAACGGCCATCTACTCAACTTGCTCGTTCGAAGGTCTGCTCATTCCTTGGAAATTGGTACCATTATCGGATTAGATTTCCGCAGGTGATCTTCGTCGGCAGATGAATCGACGGGTGCACTTCACGCAGGATTCCGACGATTGGTTGTGAGCCACGTCAACGTGTGAGCCACTCTAATTTTCACTGTTAGAGGCCTCGAAGAAATCTAGGCCGGTATATGTAAAAGGACGTACACATGATGCCATCCTTGCTAGTAGCAACGGAGCCATGCGGGGAATCTTGGGCAAGCACAAGCAAATCTTTTATTCCTAAGTGAAAGTGAACATTTTCCTAACATAATGTTGATGCTAGTTTCCGTGGGAAATCGAGAAATTTACTGGATCAATGCAACCCGGAAAATAAGTCATTATATAGCAGCCATGTTCCCTCATATTAGCTCGACTATTACCCTAGCGACCATAGTAGAAAATGCGTTCAATATCACTAACCTCCTCCCCCCTTCTACCTCTTTCAGAATGCGACGAAAGTGTTCCTGCTGCTAAAGGCTGGCTTCTTCAGCGGTGTCACCGAGGAGCAAGTGGATGCATTCAAGAAATGCTGCCAAAAGCGATTCCCGCTGGCGGTTGTGTTTGCCGATGTTGCCTCGACGGTTGCCACTCTCACCACCACTCAGTCGGCCTCTCCGGCGTCTTCAGCGACAGTCACTACCAGTGCCACCGGAACGACCATGTGCCCGGTGGAGCAGCAGTCAGCAAAAGCCCCCACTCCGCAGCCACAGCAAAACAACAAGGCAAGCGAAATAAAAGCCAACTAAAACTAGCCTAGCCGATTTCGAACTGTTCAGACCGAAACACAAGTGTAGTAGTAGTGGAGAACACTGTTCCGTTCGTTTTTCTTTTCTGTCGTAATCTCCCACACGAAGCTTCAGAAAAACGGGCGGAGCACATTATGTAGAAGAGTCACAGTTTAGTTTTAAAAACCAACTTCTAGAAAACTATTTTAGTCCCATCTTCCAGCATTGTGAGATAGAGAGGGAAATTCTAATGGTAATCACCTATCAGGACGAAGCGAATCCTAAGAATAAAATATTGTACTATATTTGTGACATGTGACAACAAACAGACGAAAATTGGGAGAACGTTTCGAATGTGTGAACATTTTCGTTCACCAGTTCTCGATCAAAAGCTTAATCCCATCAGCATAGTGCAAGAGGAAATTATTATTCCTCGCATTTTCGTTAGTAAATCAGATGGCCTACGGGAGTCAGCGGGAACTCGGTAGGCACTTTCCTAGCGATATATTCATTCAAAACAAAAATTGATTCATTGCACGTCCCACGTGCCCATATGTTGCACCAGTTTAGAAGCAAACATCAAAGTTTAAGCCATTGAAATATATTGTTTTGTAATATATGAAAAAACTCAACAACTTATTTTTTATGTGTAGGTCCCGATCAACTGGTAAGCCAGTTAGAAACAAAATCAAACCATAATTTCCTACCACTATGCGTATCTTTCGTACTCAGTACTCGCTGGGCTGTAGATGAAATAAAAACGAATATTCAAACAACAAACTCGATTCAAAGTCCTTGCGAAAGCGATTCTTTTGATGGACAATGTTATGATGATGATGATGATGACGATGATGGAGGCAAATGAAAAAAAAAGAAGCAAAACACAAACAACCGGAAATAGCCGAACAGTTACATGAAAAAAGGGGTTCTTCAACAGCAAGTAAAGCAAAATAATGGATGGAAGTACTTTTTTTTAAATAAGGCAAACAAATTAGTCAGATAACAAAAACAACAATTCAGGCGTGTGTGAAATCGAAACCAGAATATAAAGAGGAGCTTGGAAAGTATCGGTCCGAGTATTTTGGTGGGCTCTGAGATGTATCCGAATTTCTTGCACGTTTGTCCGGATTTTGTGAACTAGTGCACCAGATGCGCGATCATTGGCAGTCATCATCTATCTCTAGAGTAAATATTCCCATATTAATCTGGTCACTTCGCAATTTGTCCCACTCGTGAACACAAAACTGATGCGTGACTGTGTGGGTTTGTATGCGTATACTCAATATAATCAGCACGTTATTTTTACGTGAAGTTTAAGGCGACTTCCACGTTAAATTCACGTAGGTTCCATGTGACTGTCTCTTAGCAAAACGAACTATTTTAGACATTCAATTCCTGATAAATCGTTACTGGATTTGGAAATGAAAAACCATTACGAATTTCACTTGGAATGACACTAGTAAGGTGGAGAGACCCAATAAGATAGGAACACCTGTATAGGTACCTGTCCCGTTTCCGATAGCAAGACGTGGATTGGAGTAGACTTGAGGTACCCCATGGCAGTTCTCAGCATGTTGTTCTGGACCGTTTGAATTTTTTTGAGGTTCGTATCTGCTGCGTTCCCGTAAATCGAAGCTCCGTACTCCAAACGACTTCTAATCAACGAGTTTCCGATCTTCACAAATGTATGCGGGTTGGATCCGCTATTTGATCCTGCGAGTAGTTTTAGAAGCGGGAGCTTTTTGTTGGCCTTCTCTTTTACCGCCTCGATGTGTTTCCTATGTCGAAGTTCCCTGTCTAGGGTGAATCCCAAGTAGGTGTGTGTGTTAACTAGTTCAATCTTGGCGCCTTGTATCTTAATTTTGATATGTTCCGTATTCTTCCTTGTGAATGGGATGATTGCCGTTTTTGCTTGATTGATTTTCAGTCTTATCGCTTCCAGTTTGCCCGTTACTGTTCTCAATGCTTTGTTCATGTTCTGTGCCGCCTCTTCTAACGATCTCCCTTTCACAATGAGTGAAAAGTCGTCCGCGAACTGCACAAGCTCGCCCTCGTCGTCGTTTATCTCATGCAGAGCAGCTGTAAACAGAATGGGGGAAAGCGGGCACCCCTGAGCCAATCCGTCGTTCACTGTTTTCGTAATTTCTCCTTCCTTTGTCTTCAAAACGGGGACTTTATATTTCAGGTAACAATGTAGCCATGAAATCAGTTTTGCCGGAACTCCTTGGTCCTTTAGAGTCACCAGAAGTTGGTTGATGTTCACGCAGTCAAACGCCTTGGATACATCAAGAAATGCAACCAAACATTCCAGATTTTAGTTCTTCGCTTCATGGATTGTGTTCACCACGTAGTTGACACAAGTTGTAGCAGAACTGTTACTTCGGAAACCAAAGGATCTCGGTGGAATCAGATCGCTCAATTCTGCAACTTGAGCAATTCTGTTTTTAACTACAGAATTGATCAGGTTCACATTAATTAGTGCTATCGGTCTTTTTGAGTTTGGCAACATTTGATCTACTCCAGGTTTTGGTATTGGCCGTATTTCTGTTCTTCTCCAGCTCTCCGGAATCTTTTCAGTCATGAATACTTGACTCAACATTTCACTGACCTTTAATTGTATGTCCAGCGAAAGCGCTTTGAGGATGTAATACGACATTCCGTCCACTTCCGGCTGCCGAGTGAAGTTTCCTTGTTCTGATACATTGCAAGACTTCATAATCTTTTAATGCTATTTCGAATCCTTCCAAATCCTTCCTTGTTTCTACCGATGGGCAGTACACTTCACTCGGCTCCTAGGGGAAAAAGTAGTCCATCAGCTCCTTTCCTTTCTCTCGACTGGGGATTATGGTTTTCTTTTTCCCTCCTGTCAACGCGGTGTCGACTCCCTTTACGATGTTCCACAATTGCCTAATCGGGGTGCACTCATCGATTCTCTCCGTCAATTCCTTTACGTAAGTTCTTTTCACTTTCCTGAACTCCTTTTTGAATTTTACCCTCCTACGCTGCAACTCGATGAAATTTGTCCTTGATTTGTCTCGATTATACGCACGGAGAGCCCCTTTCTTATCGTTGTACAGTTCATTTATGTCCTTGGTCCACCATCTCTTCAAAAAGTTTTTCTTCTTGTTGCTGACTACATACGATGCTTCCTCCAGTACCTCATCGAAAATAACCTGCATTTCTTCCGGATCGTAGATATACTATGAACGAATCGCGTTAAGCAGTTCTATCGCTTCGTCTCTGTTGATCTTTGTCGATGTTCCATGTACCACTTCATTCTCGTTTCCCACCTCTAGCGAGATTGTCAAATGAGCGCTTCCGAATTCTTCCGAGATGACTTCCCATTTCACCTTCTTTACTATTTCTGCTGTTGCTAACGTAACGTCTATTGCCGATTCTCTCGTGCCTGGCGGAGAGTTCATCGTCGCAGTACCGTCATTAAGCATGATCAGCTTTGAGTCCGTCACCAGGTTATAGAACGCTCTACCTCTTTGACATTCTGGATACCCTGGGCTCCAACTGTTGTGATGCGCATTTACATCAGCTCCAACTATAATTTCTCCTTCTTGCTGTTCGATCCATTGAAAAAGCTTTATAAGATCGTTGAGGGCTGCTGCATTCGAACCACGTGGGAGGTAAAGAGACAATAAGTTCCTCTTCTACCGCTTCCAGAACATCGAAATCTGGCAGACTCAGTTCTCTAACCTCCAACCTATTCTCTACTAAAATACCCACTCCTCCAAATCCCTCCTGCCTTCTTTTGAAAATTAGCTCATAATTTTTCTTCCTGAAATGCTCTCCTTCCTTCAGCCATAGTTCATGTAAAAGGGCAATTTTTACTTCATTCTTAACCATGAACGAATAAAGTTCTTCTCTGGTATCCGCGGGACGTTAATTTTACTCGTCGCCATTTCTGTTTCCTTGAACTATTCTCGATTCTTCACTGGTTCTTAACTGCCCGTTTGGTTGCCCTTCTCCATCAATAATTTCGTTGATTCTTCCAAATATGTGCATGACCATCTGATCCATGTCCAATGAGTCGCTCGCGCGTACGCAGTTTGAGATTTCATCTCGCAAGTCAATCAATGGTTTCAACCATATCTTGAGTCTCAGCTGTCTTATCAAGTCTTGTCGAATCTGCGCCATAATCCTTGTGACAGTGGACCCTTTCCCATCGATGTTTTCACACTCCTGGCGTAGCTGTCACCATGTCTACCGATAACCGACTGTCTTGTTGATCTTCCACTGGCCTCAATATTGGATCCTGCCTCCAGTTCCGGGTACTCCTCATCCAAATCGAGTATCTCGTATCGGTTGGACAGTTTTGGATACTGTGTCTCCACTTCTGCATACGTTTTCCGCTCCTGCTTCATTGTGTTGATGATTTTTTCCCTCCTCTGCCGTTCCTCACAGTACTTGCTGTCAGCTTCGTGCTACCTATTACAGTTGGCACAGAGAGTCTTGTTCGAGCAATCCTCCTGGTCATGTACACCCGAGCACTTCCTGCATTTTGATTTTGCCTTGCAGAACTTTATCTTGTGGCCAAACCTCCAACACCGCCGACACTGTTTTACCGGAAATACATACAACTCGGTTCGGAAGGCGCATCCGTAGATTTTTAAATTTTCCGGAACTTTTTTGCCCTTTACCGTACCCTTCAGATTGCTTGTGTTCACCAACTTGTCTCCATCCTTCCGTTTAATTCTTTCTACCTTCAGTACCGGAGCCTCCGTTTCAATGTTGTCCTTAATCTCCTCTTCCTTGAAGTCCGTAGGCACTCCCCCAACAAAGCATACTGTTTCTGTCGTCGATGCCGGCATAAACAACTTCAGATTATGTTTGCCGAAGTCCACTCTTTCCAGTGAAGGGTATGCTTCGTTCGATTCCAGAACTAGCTTGTACCGAAATCGTCCAAGCTTAGTGATCTCGATGCATTTTTCAAATTTTGCCTCCGCCAATATTTTTCCTATTTCTGCTGGGTGTGATGGAGTTTCCTTTTCGATGTCTTGCGGCTCCAGTATAGCTATATCTGACAGCATCCTTTGCACTTCCTCTGGTTTCCCTTTGCCACCCGTTTGTTTCGCTTTAGGCATCCCAGTCTGGACTGGTCTGGCTTGCGGAATCCGGCTCGTCGAACGCTGTGGACGATTCATTTCGTTTTCTTTCTCTTATCTGGTTCTTAACTTCCTTAACTTCTATCATTTATTTCTACTTCTTATAACTAGACTATTCCTCTTGATTTATTTTCCTCTCTTTTTATTATCAGAATTTTAGGTTATGTTATGTTTGATTGTGATTCCCTGCTCTATCTTCCACTTTTTCGTCTTCTAAACTAAACTTGCACTATTTTCGGCGTTGATTGCGATCACATTACAAATCAGTCCATTTAGTCACACTTTGCACAATAAATTCCAATTTTACCAATAGTAAAGTAACGGGTGGCAACTAAAATTTTGGAATTTCTTTCTCAAGCTGTCAAAAAAAGACAAACATAGTTGAAGAAGATCTGATTTATTCAAATAAAATATACATTGTCCATTGTTGAAAAAAAATTAGTGAACATTTGAAAACGGTCCGTAATCGGATGTTCGGCGAAGCTTCCGTTTGATGTCGGAACAGGAGCGTTGTACGGCCTCCATGTCAACTTTGCGAATGCATCTCTTGATTCTACCAATCAACTGTTTGCAATTCGTGGCTCTCCAGTTATTTTTGTACACCAAGGAACTCAAAACCCCGAAGAAACCTTCGATTGGGCGACACTGAGGCAGATTTGTCGGGTTGTGGTTTTTGGGTACAAATGGGATCGAATGGGTATTCAGGAACGATTGTGTTTTTCTGGCGTAATGCGATGACGCTTTATCCGGCCAAAACACGTATTGTCCATCAGCATGATGTTTTTGTAGAAACGGGATCAAAATTTTCTTCAAACATTCGTTCTGGTACACATCTTGATTGATTGCCAAACCAGAGGGCTTGAACCATGGCTTAGAAATGCCTTTCTCGGAAATGGCAATGTACAGCATCACTTTCTGTTCAAACTTATGTTTAAACTTATATTTTATGTTCGGAGGTGTAGTAGAACTATCCGTTGAATAGTATCGATCGTTTCCGGGAATCTGCGTTTTCGAAAGAGGGAAGTAGCTTTCGTCGTCCAAAACAAAACTTTTTCCGGAATAATTTTTAATCAACCAACGGCATTGGGATTTAAGCGTTGAAATCTGTGCATCTCTATATTCCGGGGCTCGTGTCTTCTTTCGGCACTTTATTCCGACTCTTTTCAATGTTTTGCAGATGTACTGGTGAGAACAGTTGAACTTTTTTGCGGCATCCCGTTGGCTCAGTGAATCCTTGTTGTTGAAGGCACGAGAAAGAGAACGAAGTCCTTTTGCGTCCATATTTTTGGCTGGTCTTCCACTACCTTGCTTGCAAGCAGTTGTTGGGGATCTTAGGATATGGTAAACAGTCGAAGTCGCAACATTTTCGCTTTTAAAATGTTGTACCATATACGTTTTGCCGAGATTTCTGTGCAGTTCGTAGAACCGTACAACGCGCTCGCGAAATACTTCTTGTTTCGATGGCATTTTGAGCAAAACTGAGCAAGCATAAACAAAACAGAAAATACTAGCAAAAAGAGAAGAGAAAGAGCTAACGCATACACACTCTTATTTCTCTCTGAGCTCGTTTGTTGTTGAGCATAGAGGCCTCGAAAAAATTCCAAAATTTTAATTGCCACCCGTTAGATCCACCGAAAAATTTTCCATCAGCTTCTCGTTCCGATCTTCTTCTTGCCCCTATAATAACTTCTTTCTTCACTCTTCTTGTATAGTTCTCGAACAAAGACACAGTTTTGTTTTTTCTCTTCGCGCCACGCGCACTAACAGATGACGGCGCACCCGTATTAGGCTTAGTGACCTTGAACGCACGCACACTACAGCGCCATTTAGATCAAAGGAGTGAAAGTAAGAAGGAAAATCCTTTGGAGGAAAACAAACCATAATTCCTTTGCATATGCCAGAAAGGGAAATGTGATTTAACCTCAAAAAGCCATTAGGCCATTTGGCGAAACGGCGGTGGTCAGGGTTAGTTAAGGGGTTAGCATCCGCGGTCGGCACTGCCGTAATCAGCTCTGGCTCAAATATGAATCATTATCATAATGATGGTGCCAACGGAATATTCCCTGTCTGAGCCTCGATATTTCTCCAATTAGCGGTGCTCCGCTTCCAAATTACTTTATTGTTTGTTTTTTTTTTTTTTACTTTTGAAGCAGCTAAATAAAATACGAGATAAAATATACACTTCTGATAAGTCCAATGATACATCCGTTATTCCTTTACCTTAGTTCCGGACCCTTTATATTGCAGACTATTCCGGAGCCGTCCTTGTCGGTTGGAGGCTAAATTTTGCTTTATGTAGTTCAAATTCAATCACTTTTTATCTCAAGCAGGTTGATCACACTGGTCTTTTGAAGTTCTCAAATTGCACAAATTCACTTGTAAAAACCTCACATAAAAAGTAATAAAACAGAGCAAAACTGAGTTTCTCTTGTCTCATTTTTGTGATTTCCTTCCATTTTACGATAAAGGGTGTCCACGATGAAATTGCCACACACAAAATTGATTTGCAAAATTCGAGTTTTCATCCGATTGCCATCAAATTTTCAGGGATTGAGAAATAACTATTAAACTTCATTTTACCATTTTACTCGTATTTTATTTACAGTCCATACGCAAATGCCCGCACCTTGGCCTTAACCCCGGCCATAAGATTCTGCACAACCTGTGAATCAACCGTTTTTTGCATGTAAACCCATACTTTCTTCAGTTCCTCGACTGTCTTCACTACCTTAGGTCGTTTAAGAAGGTGCTGCTTCATAATCGCCCAGTACTTCTCGATGGGGCGGAGCTCCGGAGTGTTGGGAGGGTTGAACATTTTCGGCACGAAATTGACCTTATTGTCCGCATACCACTTCAGTACGTCCTTGGAGTAGAGGCATGAGGCCAAATCCGGCCAGAAGATTTCTGGGACGTTGTGGGCCTTCAGGAGAGGAAGCAGCCGCTTCTGGAGGCACTCTTTTATGTACACCTGTCCGTTCATCGTGTCCTGGGTCACGAAAGGTGCACTCCGCTTCCCACACGTGCAGATGGCTTGCCAAACCAGGAATTTCTTCGCAAATTTGGACATCTTCTGAGTGCGGACATGCTCCGGAACGCTGAACTTTTCCTTGGCCGTGAAAAACAGGTTGCCGGGGATCTGTTTGAAGTCGGCCTTCACATATGTTTCGTCGTCCATGATGCAGCATTCAACTTTCGTCAGCATGTTGAGGTACAACTTCCTGGCACGGGTTTTGGCGGACTTATTCTGCTTCTCGTCGCGATTAGGGGCCTTTTGTACCTTGAACGTTCGAAGCCCAGCCTTAGTTTTGGCCTTCTGGACAAAACTTCGGCTAAGTGCAGCTTCTTAGCCACATCCCGAACGAGGCGTTCGGATTTCGGTTGAAGGCCCCAACTACGCGGTTGTGATTTTTTGGTGTTGTACGGAATACTTTTTCCCTTCACTTCTGGGCTTCCGATCGGTGGTCAACCGTTCCTCGAACCGCTTAATCACTCGCGACACCGTGGAATTCGCGATTCCCAACGTTTTAGCGATGGAACGATGCGAGAGATCCTTGTTCTCGTGATGAATGCGCAAGATTTTATCACGCACGAGCTGTTCTTTCGACTCCATTTCCGCGAGTTTTGATCACAGGACTTTAAAAAATGCACTATGAACTAAATCCACCCAAATTTTCAATAAATTCTACCCAACGGTTAAAAAGTTAGAGCAATTTCATAGTGTGGCAATTTCATCGTGGACACCCTTTAATACGATGAGGGTCAAAATCATATGCGATTTTGACTTAAAATATAGGAATATACTCTGCCGGTGTCGGTGATGTAGTGGTAAGCAGTGACTGCTACTGGCACCCAGTGGGTCTGGGTTCAATCCCAGTCGACGTCGGTGGTTTTTCTGAGGCGAAAAAATCTTGGTTACGTCTTCCTTCGGAAGGGAAGTAAAACCGTTGGTCCCGGCTCAGAGTCATGAGTCGTTAGTTAGGGTCAGGTGGCGGAGTCGTCTCCCTGACGTCGGTGATTGTCACCATGTGAGTAAATAGGCCGACGGAAAATAATAATAATAATAATAATAGTAATATACGATGCATCTGAATAATGGGACACTGATTCTGCTTAAAACAGAAGGTCCAATTTTATCTGAAAGTGAGTGAAAAAGCTATTCACAAATACATTAATTGTTATGTTATTTATTCTCCGTGCGAGGAGTAACGATTATGATGTAGAAGGAGATGTTCGCTCATCACCATGAGGCACCAAGAGTGAACATTAATGTTTTTGGCTAGAATGAAAGATGTGAAGAGAAAGTGTTGATAGTTCCGTCAGAACTGCCGCATTAGTAGGAAAATCTAACAGATGTTTCGAAAATTGAGCGAAAGGGCATGTATCCAATGGTACTCGAACCATGGACGTCCATCTTTGCCTAACATCCAACTGCGGGGTAGGTTGTAGCAACGGAACAAGTCCGCCACTTCAACAGGCAAAAATTGACGCATGGAAAGACGCTCATGTACCACTGTGGCTTGTATGGTTATTCTAGCGATCTATTGTGTGCACTATGTTTATTGATGCGCACATGGGAAGAGAACTCTCCTTTTTGGGTTTGTTTTGATTCGCACCGACTGACGATCACTAAAGTTTTTCTCGTCGTCTCCAACGTAGCGACCTCGAGAGAAACACCGTGAAGCAGTGCGATATTTTCAAAACATCTGTTAGATGTTCCTACCTGCCGCACTCTGACGGAACTATCAACACTTTCTCTTCACATCTTTCATTCTAGCCAAAAACATTAATGTTCACTCTTGGTGCCTCATGGTGATGAGCGAACATCTCCTTCTACATCGATTCACAAATATTTATCTAACAATTAAAAAGTTTACTTCCGTTCCAGGACCTTGCCGCTTTTGTTTAATGATGTATTGTTTCGATTTGAACAGAACTGTCCACAAAACATTTGCCATCTTCCTTTTTAATCACACGCAAAAAAATACGCAGTTATACCAATTCAAAATAGGAATCAATTCAACTAAAATTTTGGTTTATATATGGACCAATAAAACTGATGAACTAATTCAACAAAAACTTTGAGTTGAAATAAAACTTCATGTTTTATAGAATTGAACATCGTGTTTTATTGCTCAAAACAAAATGTTTTGTTTTGCCAACTAAACAAATTTGTTGAAATAATTATCAGTGATGAACTAATTCAAGAAACCCATTGAATTGAAATAAAACTTCATGCTTAATAGAATTGAATATCGTGTTTTATTGTTCAAAACAAAATATTTTGTTAAATCAACTAAACGCATTTGTTGAAATAATAAACATCGAAGAACTAATACAATAAAACCATTTGATTGAAATAAAACTTCATGCTTTATAATACTGAGAATCGTGTTTTATTGTTTTAAAATAATTACCGCGCTATATTCCCCAGCCGACCGGCGTGTTGGAAAGCATGAATCGGACATGGCAGGAAATGGCCTTGTGCATGTGGTTGGATGCAGGACTCGGGAAGAACAGTTAGGAAAGGTCGTCATAATGGTAGCTTATTTTCAAAATCGTCTTCAGTCGGAAGTTTTTCCAGCTATCTACAAAGAGAATAATTAGTTGATAATCTGTTTTACAAATTATACTGTTTAAACTTACTTTAGAAAAACCAAGGCAGAGGCGGCAATATGGCTGCTATGAAATGTGCACTCATACAAATAATTTATTAATACAATAAATTAACCATTTTAGTTTAAACGATGTTTAAAATAAGATATTTTTATAAATCAAATATTTTTTAGACGAATATCACACAGCGGTGACTACTTTAAATAATTTGATTCGTTTGATTTTAATTGAATTTTGAATAGATTTGGATTTTTTTAAGAATTGAAACAAATAGAAACCATGTATTGAATAGCAGCAAAATATTTTGTTGATTCGAAACAGGGGGATTTTAGGGTGAAAAAAATATTTCGATTTTATAACAATAAATTAATCGATTGAGTTTAAAAATAAATGCGATTATTATAAATCAAATATTATTTAAATTAATATCACACAGTAGTGATTACTTTAATTAACTTTATTGGTTTGATTTGAATGAAAATTTGAATTGATTTAGAACTTTTTCATGAATTGAAACAAATAGAAATCTTGTATTGAAAAGCAACAAATCATTTTGTTGATTCAAAACAGAGTGATTTCTTACCGTGAAAAAATATTTTGTTCAAACAATAAATTAAACATTTGAGCTAAACGATAAATGTGGTTGTTATAAATCAAACATTATTTAAATTAATATCACACAGCAGTGATTACTTTGACTAATTTTACTGGTTTGACTTGAATGAAATTTTTAATTAATTTGGAACTTTTTTATGAATTGAAACAAACAGAAAGCTTGCATTGAATACCAACAAAATATTTTGTTGATTCAAAACAGAGTGATTTCTTAGGGTGACAAAATACTTTGTTCAAGCAATAAATTAATAATTTGAGTTTAAAAACAAATGCGATTGTTCTGAATCACACAACTGTGATTACTTTAAATAATTTTATTGGTTTAATTTGAAAGAAATTTTGAATTGATTTGAAACTTTTTCATGAATTGAAACAAATAGAAACTTTGTTTTGAATACCAACAAAATATTTTGTTGATTCAAAGCAGAATGATTTCTTTGCGTGCACATCACAACTTAACAGCTTACCGTTATCTTACGATGACCTGATTGGTTGTATCGTTGTGTGATGGTTGCAGATGAACTTGTATCGTGAGAGGACGCGACATCGTTGCGACATCATCAGGTAAACTCATCAGAAAACGATGAAAAGAGAAAACAGCACTATTGTTTTTCGTTTAAAACTGGTTCAGCGATTCGCCAAACAATTTATTGTTGGGAAATCAGCATCAACCATCCGAAGATTGTTATTCAGCTGGGAGAAATTTTCACACAAGAAAGACAGGGTTCCTAAGTACTAATCGGGGAAATATCGGTATGCTTTAGCTATGTGTTAAAATTGAACACTGCAATATTTCGTAAACCAATTTATTTTTGCTCACTAACACTAGCACTGTCGTTATTAACTTCTTGTGGCGAGAAATATTAGGTTTAGTTATAGATAAAGAGAGCAATTAATAATATCTTCAATGGAGAAAGAGAGCGCGCCCCGTTCTAATTTAGTCTGCTTGTTTCCTATTGTTTTGTGCTGTCTGTTTCTACGTTTTTATTGTTTTCAAGTTTTAAGCATTTGTCAACAGTAAACTTCTAATTTTGTCTCTGCTCTATTCAGAATCTACCTGTTTTGATTACGACTCCTCCCATAGTACACAGTCGCAGCTTCCATTCCGATTGAATAGCTTCCTACCTATCTACTAGCCCAGTGCTGAGACTGACATTATTCTTTCCACCAATCCTAACGAGCTGTAAGTGTCCTTCGATTAAGTTAGTTGAAGGAGGGAATGTTAAGTCTAATTCTGTAATTTGAAAGCTTTTATTTTTTTGATTACTAACAACCATCTACGTGATTCGCTTCTGCAGTTACTGGTTTGCGTTGGGGTTGATTTAGAGTGGATTGATTTTTGAATTAATTTTGATTGATGACTAAAAATCTACACACTGCTTTCTACCATTTCTATTGTTGCAGCTACTGCACTGTTCTTTGGTTTCATTTGGTTTGCTATTGCCGTTTATTTCGATTTTCCTGTTAAAATTTCCATCTTTGCGGGATGTTGCCTGTGCGCGAATAGTACCATTAGTGATTTTGCAGCTGCTTCAAAAACTCGTAATTTCAACGGTGTAGACATGGTTCTTAAAATGTTTTATATTAAAAATAAATCCTATCCAAATAACCTTCCTAGCGAGTGTATTCATGTCTTTTTTATTTACTTACCAGCTTGTCCTTTCTTCTACCTTGTATTGTGTGTTGTATTTGTTTTGTTATTATTTAATTGATTTTAATATAGGCACAGCATTTTACGTGATTAGTGTCAATCGATTTACACTTGAGAATAGAACTAATGCTAAACCAAACTAACAACACTTGATATGCAACAAGCTTTGAAAACAGAAAAAAAAACCCGAAGGATCGGTTCTTTGGTTGTGAATTTTCTAATAATCTACAATAATTGTTCAGTTTCAGCGTGATAGCCTCCGATGCTCGTTCGAGTGTGCATGAGTGTTCGAGTGGTTTAAGTTTGCTGCTTATATGATAGTAAGATCAACATTACTATGAAAAATGAGGAACATTGTTATTTGTGTATAAGCTATTTTAATATTTGATTAAGCGTGTGAACACTAATTACACTGGGACAACTGAATGGCAAATTGTGGATGCTTGCTGGTGCGATCGCACATGGTTTTAACACATACAAACAGACATAACTCTTGCAGTTAATTCATCGATCACGCATTAAACGGTCAATTAAGATGTAGTAATACTTGGTAGTATCGCCACAGATGGCGCTCATGGTCGATTCCCTTACGTTTGACGTTAGCACAGTGTGCTCAACAGATGGCACAGATGTGTTAGTGACAATGATTTGTAGTGTAACATTTTCAATGTGTCATGTCTGTTTGTCTGTGGGTTTACACTGGACTATTTGAAAACGTCGAGAAGGTCGTCGGCTCACAATTAGAGCTAATTTGAACTTTTTTCAAATCTCTTATTCGAGATTAAACCACTAATCTAATCCAGTGTGAACTGAATTAAATTAATGCGAAACTCAAACAATGAAAGGCTTTAAAATTAACGAGCGAGCTAACGTCAAGATGTGACATTATTGATTTTGTAGTTTTCACTCTTATGTATTTGTTTCGGAAGAGTAATCAATGTGACGACTATCTTGAAATGTTTCATATGTTTCGTACCCATACACAGAAGTCGTCTCTAAATTATACGGTCCTTGTTTTTCATTGTTTACGTTGTGGACGATGAGGGGGATCGTCCTGCAATTTATGCAATTCGTGCTTTATTCTGGTTTTCCTTTCGTTCAAAGATACAAAGAGCAGCTGGATTTTGCTTTGTTCGTCAGCTCTATTCTGCCATCGTTTCCGCCATCGTCTCAAAGTTGCGTTCCACGATATCAATGTCCACGGGAAAGCCAAAAAGTTGGAAAAACTTCACGAATGTTGTACCACTTGTGTCTATCATCAAGATAGCCAATCACCTTACTGTAACTCTCTTCTAATGGATTGTCCCGTAAATTCGAATGTTGCTTATCGAAAGCTTATTGAAACCGATGAATAGATGATGGCAACGTCTGCAAAGCTTGCCGAATCGCGAAAATTTTGTCCGTAATAGCACATCTAGGTTGATACTAGTTCAAGAAATTCTTTGCAATTGGTGACAGACGGCGGCCATCACTTTGCGAGTGTTAATAACGTTTGTCAGCTTGATCCAGCTTAGTACTTCTTTTGAAGATGGGCTACACGAAACATTTATCCGATTCTCCAGTAAGCATTCGGTCCAATTCCTGGTAATTAATCAGTACAGCACCCTGGCCAGTGCTTCGCCACCGTATTTTCGTGTGGCTGACTTGGATGTTCGTCGCCACCAGCAGCTTTCTTGTTTTTTTGAACAGACTAATTCTCCACAATTTCATGGCGAGTAGGGTGGGGTATCTGCCATCTTTCGAGCGTGTTCGTAGATTCCTAGAGAGATAAACGAGCCACCTTCATTAACTGTATCATCACTGTTGACGTGCTCATCAAAGTTCTACTTTCATCTTTTGATCACCTCACACTCGGTCGTGACAAAATTGCCCTCCAAGTATCGGCACATTTCAGGTTTGAAAGTTTATCTTCTTGAACCACTTTAATGACCTGAATTTGGTTCTCGACAGTGTGCACGTCTTTCGTATGCCGGTGACCTCAAGATCATCCTACGAATCCAGTCAATCAACGATTGCTATCTCCTACAACAGCAACTACAGGCCTTCGTCCACTGGTGCAACCTTATTCGAATGGTGGTTAATCCGGATAAATATGAGATGATTACGAGATGATTTTTCTCGTACAAAAGATCTGATCAACTTCGACTACAAGCTCCCAGGCAGGACAATCCACAATCAACCTTCGTCAGAGACCTTGGAGTTATTCTGGAGTCCCGCTTGACGTACAAGCTTCACATTTCATACAAGGCTTCCGAAACTCTATGCTTTATATTCCAGATGAGTCCAAGACTTCACCGATATGTATTGCTTGAATTCTTTGTAGCTCCCTGGTGCGGTCGATTCTGAATCAATTCAAAGCTAAATCAATTCAACGCAGGTCTTAAGTTTCGCTCTTCGTAGGAACACGTCGCAGTCATCATGGCAGGGCCGAACAGACAACATTGACCGCGGGCATTGCGCAATAGTATGATGTTGTGGATGCGCTTTCGCCGAAACAGCAAAAGAAGGAATGCAGCGGGTATTCAGTGGAATATCAACAATAATTGACAAGCACTTCTTCCATAACTTCATCAGACGTATATGTTGAACGCACTTTCCTGCTGTAGTGGGTTGGAAAACGTCTCCATCAAATTCGACTCCAAGGCCACGAGGTCTTCAATATACTATCTATTCTCGCTTCAGAATGGCTCAACAATGGGTCTGACATTATCATTCTGCTGAATAAATTTGATTTGAAGATGCTGCCTAAGCTTGACTTGATGTATTTTTTAATTTTCAGACTCTTAAAATGAACTGCTGTTCTTGAATTCACGGAAAAATAAAGCTTGTGGCGACGCATCCCTGGATAGAGCCTTAGTGCCAGTCAACTGCAGATGTTTGTCTCCGTCGCATCGAAAGAAAACGCTAAAGGGTAAAGTCAGAATATCAAGCTAAACAATGCATTAGGTCCTAAGTAACATTGAGAGATTCTCTTCGTCGACTTTCTCTTTCGTTAATAGTTAAGGGCTTATGCTGAAGCGTTCTCGGCGGCAGCCATTACCTCAACATTTAGAATTTATTTAACTCAGAATCTGTACTAGATATCGAAAATTTAATCACATCAGTTTGTATGCTTACTTGCTGTGAACAATCTGATAGAGTCTAGAAGGAGATGTTCGCTCATCACCATGAGGCACCAAGAGTGAACAACAATGTTTTTGGCTAGAATGAAAGATGTGAAGAGAAAGTGTTGAAAGTTCCGTCAGAGTGCGGCAGGTAGGAAAATTAACAGATGTTTTTTTTGAAAATTGAGCGAAAGGGCATGTATCCAATGGTACTCGAACCATGGACGTCAATCTTTGCCTAACATCCCACTGCGGGGTAGGTTGTAGCGACGGAACAAGTCCGCCACTTCAACAGGCAAAAATTGACGCATGGAAAGACGCTCATGTACCACTGTGGCTTGTATAGTTTATTCTTAGCGATCTATTGTGTGCACTCTGTTTACTGATGCGCACATGGGAGAGGAACTCTCTCCTTTTTTGGGTTTGTTTTGATTCGCAACGACTTACTCCTCGCACGGAGAATACATAACATAACAATTAATGTATGCTGATAGAGTCGACAATCGAGATTTATCAATTTGTAATAGCATGGTAAGATTGCAAGAGAGAGATAAAAATAGGAAAAAAATACATGGAGCAGCGATTCACCTAAACAGTCTATTAAGCGATTTGCTGATGATTTTGACGTGTTGGATCCTTAATTACACTTACGTAGCCGTAGGAACGCAAAGAGAAAGTCGACAAAGAAGTTCTCCCAATGTTACTTAGGATCTAATGCATTGTTCAGCTTGATATCGGGTGATTTTCTGGCACCGACAAACCGACATGAAACTCAATCTTCACCTTTGATCAAGAATCCATAACGACCGATTGAAATGTGCAGCGATCCCATCCGTCAAAACCTACAGAATCAGTTTATCTAGATCAAATAAATGTGTCCAGAATTGCTCAGACACGAACCTTCACATCAAGTTCCCAAGGGTGTTCGTGGCTTCAATGAACGTTCTCAGCGAACACGAAGATAGATGTTAATAATATGATTTGAACAGAAATATTAAGACATTGTCTACTATCATTCATGTCGGTTTGTTTGTGATGAAAGTCATCATGAAACTACTGCGTATAAAGGCGACGGTGGATTCCGCAGATGCATATGCCAGAATCTGTTGTTGACACTGTGAAGTTTGACTCTTACTAAGCAGATTTTCTTGACAATCCTCACAGGTTGAACAAATGAAATCTTGCACGCGAAGATCATTTATGCATTTAGTTCGTCATAAATCGCCGGTTACAGATGCGTTGCTTCTACTGAAAAATAGTTTGAACGATGTACAGAAATTATACCGAAACAGTGTTGCAAGATTTCTGAATAATTTGCTGATGTTCCGACACATGCAAGTACTGACGCTCTCCAATTCTGCTACGCATAGTTGATTTTGCTGAAGAAATCCAGTAAATCTGCATCCACATTCTGTTTCCGTTTTTTTAACAACATTGAACTGTAAGGTCGTCAATCTAGATCTTTAGGGCTACTTTCTGACATGTTCATTTTTCTTTCAGTTTCATTATATCAGCTTCATTTCTCCATTTCATCTTGTATGTACGTCAAAATAAAGTATTACAAGCAGTACCTGAACAGCCCAACGTTCTGCTTCTGTTTATCTTTGCAACTGTGAGCATCAAAGCAATTTATTTTTGGAATTGTTTCAGTTACTGTTGGTGCTCCTTTTTCATAAGTCAATAGGCCAACTGTCAGGCTGCAGATCGACTGTGGCTGTTGCGAATTTATCTTGATAGCATTTCCAAGGGATCACAGATAGCCTAGTCGGTAAAGTAAAGTAAAGTAGTTTCGGAAGGACCGTTATTGCGACTGCTGTGACTGTTGATACTCAACGATTTTGCTCTCTACCGGGACACACACCTGCCATATGCGCGAAGGAAGTCCCAATCCCTCTCATTGCAGTCGAGCCCTTTCTGCCAGCGATCAATAATCGTCCCGTTCCTGGCTCTGGGCTGGGAGATGGGATCCTCCGAACCCCTATCACAGGCCATCGACCTCCATTAAGCCAACTACGCCCAACATTTGCAAACTGGACACCGGGACGCACAATTGCCGCAAGCTCTATGGAACCCCATAGTCCATTCAACGCAGTCGAGCTCCACCTTCCAGTGATCAGAAGCCGTCCTGGTCCTGCGTTTGAGTTGATAGATGGGGAAAACTCGGAAAACTTGTTCTCTGAATCGATTGTTGTTTCCAGTCCATCTCCAAGAAGACAGCCTTGTTCTATCTCTACAAACCGGAATCCGAGACGATCGAGACCGGACGTTGCAAACCATAAGAAAGGCCCTACTGTGAAACGCAGTTGTCGAGACCTTACAATTTACTACCAAAATATCGGGGGAATGAATTTGGACGTCGACGACTATCGACTGGTCAGTGCTATGATTTGATTGCACTAACCGAAAAGCTAGATTCCCGAACGGTCTCCCCTCAAGCGCTCGGGAGTGAGTATGAGGTCTTTCGCTGCTACCGAAATTCGAGTAACAGCCGTAAGTCTACTGGAGCTGGTGTTCTCGTGGCAGTTCGTTCCAACTTAAATCGCCGTCAATCTGGGTGATCGCAAACCGTACCTAAGTGCGGTATATATTGCACCTGACCGGGTTCGTGACAACGATCTAATCGTAACCCATTTTCGGTCCGCACATAACAATAAGCCACTAGACGGTCAAGCTCTGGGTGCAATCGAGATCAACGTCGACATGATTAGCTCATATCTGATACATTACAGGGTTGAATAGACTGGTCTGGAATCCTGGAGCAGATAAATGTCAACGTTCAACCTAGAGCGCGTCGAAACAACGTGATGCTGAGACTGCCTCTCCTCCGTACCAACTACAGCATGAATCGGTGGATTACAGCGAGTAATTTTTTTCATTCCGAGCATATCAAAATTAGATTCTCGAATTTGAGCTTAATAACTGTTGCAAATGCAGATGCCTTCTTTAAAATTGTCAAAAGATTTAACTATACTTACTTGATACGTGATGGATGAGATATTTCCAAGGTCAAATCTCACTTCATATTACTAACAATCAGCCAACCTCAGTGCCCCAACGGCGGCCTCGAACGAACCCCGCGTCTAACCAAAAAATGTCTTCCGTTTGAAGCATACTTCAACAAATATTAGCACGACTGCAGTCAACATCCACAAAATAACCTTAAGGCTGAACACAGTGCAACTGCTACTAACCTAAGAATTGGCCAAAAATGCCATATTCATAGAATTTATTCACTAGACCGTAACGAACTAAAATTTAACAAGAAACAAAATACGGAAAAATTTTGAAAAGAAAAAATAACCCGAAAGATATCCTAGAAAGATAGCATTAGCAATCGCGCAAGGCGGCCAACGATGGCGGCGGCGGTGGCGGTGGTGGGTTCGGATTAACCTGGTTAACGTTATTCGGCACCGATGGTATGAAGCGTTTTCTGGAAGTTCTCCAACAAACCCGCCAAAGTCAGACAGAACCCGCGACTGGCTGGAATGAGCGGGAACTCGGGTTTGACGATCCCCACACCAGAGGTGCACGACAATGTTGGCGATGGAATTCCATTAGAGACCGCGCTCGGTAATTCTGAAAACATTGCTCTTTAAATATCATATGTCGTTACTCTAAAGCTAAGCAGAAACTCACCGACATTTGCCGTCGCCTGCCGATTTGCCTCATTCGACAGATCCATCCAGTTTTTGATTCTCTGATACATCGCGCAGCCACGCGCCCGGAAGTGCACCAAAATCTGCTCCCGGAAAATCTCCGGCGAATTGCCGATCAGTTTAGTCATCGATTGCACCAACTTCAGCAGCACCATTTCATTGTACATCCGGGAGTTTTCATTACCCTGCTGGGAACCTATCCAACGAGTTGGAGAAATATAAATCAAATTCATTCAACGTCTCCTCAAATTAATTCATTACCTTTCTGCTTCTCGTAACCGGCCTCATTGAAGTACGGTTCATCCACGAGAATCAACCCCTGGATGGAAACGATCACCTGCAAAAGAGTGCTGTTGGGACCCCACATCTCTGTGCCACGACCGGACCACGTTCCGAGCAGCGAAACGCACACCTTGCCGTCTTCGTAGAGATTTGGATTCAGGCGGTCCGAACAGTAACTGATGTAGTGGCATAACGGAGGAGCATTCGGATAGTCCTGACCCAGCTGAATATCGAACAGGAACAACCCATCTTCGTAGGGAGTTTTTTTAGGGCCTTCGATCATGACACTGAGCAGATCCAGTCGATCTTCAAACGTACGCACCCAAACTCCCGGAGGGAGCGCAGTACGTAGCAGACGATGTTCCCGCTGGACTGCTTTGTAGAAGCCTTGTGCGTTGTTGGTTTGAAATACTGTCAGGTGGTACTTGTGGGTGCACGGTGCGGAGTCGAGCACCTGGAAACTCTCGACGAAAGTGAACTCGACACTCTGGCTTGGTTCAGCAACAAGGGCATTTTCTTCGCAGGCGTCGTTTAGGCCTCCTGCAGTGGTTGGCGTGGTGGCACACGATGGCAGCTGGGACGGAGTTGAGGAGATCGGATGGACGTCGAACGGTGGGGGCGTCAATTGGATTTCTTCGATGATGATTTCTTTGAAAAGATCCGCCTGGCTGTATCGAATGTTGATCTGTTCAGAGGAAAAGGGATTATATACGGGGAAAGATTAGGCCAAAGAAAGGCGTACCTCTTGCAATGCCATCACTAGTTGCGCTTTAATGAGGGAGCAGAGCTTCGCGGAAACATTTTCCGTCTGCGGGGAAAAGCTGAATACTGAACTGGTTGAGTTCATGTCCTCGGTGATGTTCATGTACAGATTGTTTACGTTGTCCAGTTCGGCGTTCAACAGTGAATCGTTGCCACTCTGATTCATGCTAGTCTTGCTAGGGCCAGATGTAGAGAAATTGCCGGAATCTTCTCCGGTCGTAGAGCGATTCGAACTGGTGCTGGTTGTAGCGACATGGTTTTCATCGATACTGGAAATGTCCGAGGAGGTGGACTGGTTATTGCCACTAGGAAATTTAAACGAACTGGTTGTGTTCTGGTTGGATGGATTGTAAGGGGCCGCTGATATTTTAAAAGCGGGAGCGGCGCTGCCGGGGGGAAGCTTCTGATCCGAACCAGGAGTTTCCGCCGTGGGTGAGGCCGCTTTTGAACCGCTTTGATTGAACAATCTATTTTTTTGATCCAGCACCCGCTCGGCCGTGGTTTGATTATTGGATTTGCGAACGCGTTCCACGAGACCCATGAAGTGTCGCTCGTGGAAAAAGCTCGTTTCCATCAGTCGATCCAAGTATCGACACTTCTTATACACCAAGAGCAATTTTTTCATGATCTCTTGGTTCTGAAGATGTGGGTTGATGATGAAAAGCTCCTCGAGGCGTGCCATGGCTACTCGGGCCCGTTCCAAATTCGCCGTAAGCTTCGGTTTGGACACACGCTGCGGTGAAACACCACCCAGTTCGGAAGTCTCGTCCTCGGTCTCCCAGGAGTTGTTATCGGAATCGTTACCCCAGAAATTGTTCTCCGAATCGTACTGGCCCACTTCGAAGATATCCTGCGGCCAGCACATGCTCACATGATCATCAACCCACCATACCTTAACCATTCCGTTCGGATAATTGTCGATGACCTGCAAGACGACAACCAATACTGTTTAGAAATAGTCTCTAAAATCACACCGAACGAGGAACTCACCTGTCCAGCACTGCTGTTAGAGTCATCCCCGTTGAAGTTTGCCACACGTATAACGATCGTTCCCGGGCGATATTGAAAATCCGGATGATCTTTCAAATCGTACACACTGACCTCGGTTTCGCCGTTAAACGTCGGTTGCGGTTCATCCGAACAGGTGTACGTGCTAAACCACTTCACCTTGGCCGTTCGACCGTGGTGGTCGACATTTTGAATAACTCCGTAGTCTCTAAAGGAAGGATTGTGCGAGAGATCCGTATTTCCGGCGAGTACAAAATCTCCGGGAAAGAACTCGTGGTCATCCAAATGGTGAATGGGGCAAAGTTGTGTGGACGGAATGTTGGTTTCGATCGTGCCATCCTGCCAAACCACCGTGGCACTGCTGTATACAACTAGCGTTTCGGTGATGACAGTATCACCCGGAACAGGCATGCGATCCGTATTACTATTGGCTGAAGCTGATCTTTTCTTTCGCTTACGCAGCTTCTTCGTCAGCAGCGGCGATTTTTTAGGGCTACCCCTCGGAGTAACTGTGCTTGAGCATGATGAGGAAATAGGACTGCCACCTCCATCCGAAACAGTCGAGTCGCATCCATTAGCGTCGTCCTCTTCATCCTCCGGATCCGTTTGCCACTCGTCGCTTTCAGCCAGTTTACAAATTGTCGACGAAGGATTACTATTTAGACGTCGCGGGGAATTTCTCCGCATTTTACCTACCTTCAAGTTGTCTTTCCCAGCGAGTGGGCAAAGCTTTGCTCGATCCGTCTCCAGCTTCTCTTTGGATGCGTTTTCAGTTTCCGTACCAGTTACGGTAATCTTATGCATATCGTTATCACAGATCACATTTTCGGTGCTCTCTTCTTCTCTTTTCAGCATTTTTCGATACTTTGAGCTAAGTTCTTTTCGCCATTGGCTTTTGCGGCAGAACTCATCATCTTCCTCAATTTTAAGGTAGTTCTTATCGTTTATCTGCAACATACACGATTCGAATAGATTGAGCTTCTTGAGGCGTTTCAAATTATCTCCTGTTATGTAGTCCGGAGGTTGTTGGATCCCACCTTCCTTCATTTCCGCCTCGATATCTTCACAGGACGCCTTGCACTGCCAGTGCACCCAAACACCTTCAAGCTCGACGTTCTGAACCGAAAATTTCAAATCCATAACCTTCCGTTTGATGGAACGTTTCATTTCCGCTGATGTCTTGAGCCACTTGGAATTTTCTATCTCACCAAGGGGAACTACCAACGTTTGACCTGGGTAAAAGAGGGCACTTGAAAAGTACCCACATCGGGATCGCGATTCTGGATCTTTCAGTGCACAATAATCGAATTCCGGGCCCGTTTCCACCAGTGAACCACATGGAGATCTAGAGCACAGATTCAAACCCCAAGATTATCCTTCCAGCAATCAACGCAATATCACCTTTACTTACTTTAGAATCAACTTTTCCGCAACATTCCTGGTACTTCCAACCCACGAGTCCAAACTGACTGCATTATCCTTTGGCATAGACATCAGCGGTCTCAGTCGTTCCGAAGAAACATTCCTAACCACGTACTTAGTTCCGACAACCTTTAAACGGGATAAACGTTAGAAACATATTTCAAATTCTCCACCAACCTACGTGCCTTGATATCAGCTTTAACGAAAATTTCATGACAGTAACCACGCTGCGTATCTTTACCGGGAATCATTCTTCTAACGACATCTCCAGGCATCAATGTCCTATCAGCTAGGCCGACCTAATCGAAGGAGCAACATAACGAATTACATAATGACACTACATGAGTCAATCGTCGAAAAAGTTTTAGCATGTTTCTTCTTTACCCATCCCATCGATGTTCTCCCCTATGCAGTTAATATATGTAACCACCAATGTGATCAACAATATCTATTCACATTCAATAGGTGTTATGGTACAGTGCTGCAAGCACCATTCTAAATCATTATCATTATTAAGAATGAATGAGGATAGTTTTTTGGCTGATAGTAGATGATTACGCGAAAATTTCTCTCGATTGGTCAATAATCTCCCAGGAAAAACGAAATTAAATACATTAATAGACTACAATCAATCTCAGGCTTTTGGGGTTACCTGAGAGTGCACCTAATAGAAAAATGACCACTAATTTATGAAACAATTCTTCCAAATATCATTGTTTTCAGCCCCAAATTATGCTCAACACTATCGAATGACATTCAAAACCCCCCCTACCTTGCTCTGCCGAACAATTTCCTCCAGCCCGTCCGGATGCCAGCAGGCTCGGATTTCGCCCTTCTTCAGCGTATCTTCCTCGAAACCTTCCTCTTCGCTGACCTCGAAATTCTCCAGCACCAGTCCGAAGCGGACCCGGCCCCTACCGTCGAGGCAGAAAATTTCGTCCTCATAGAAGTATTGATTTTCATTCCCATCGTCTTCCTGATGGTGATGGTGATGAATGGAGGAACCACCTAAGGCAGCAACACCAGGGCCACTACCTTTCAACGCTTTGCTTGATTTCGTTGCTCCACTACCGCCGCTGTTTGCTGTGGCCATTGCTAAGTGGATGGCTAGCAATCGAACATTTTTCTTCGGCAAAAAACAGTTTTCTTATCGATTACAAGCAGTTGAAAATCTCCTTCCGAACTAAAGCGATGCGTGAAAGTCCTTGTGCGTGAACTGCGATTGAAAACGAGGAATCCTTGGTGTCAGCTTTTTCACACCTACAATGACGGAAATGTCATTCCTTTTGTTCAGTTTCTGCCGTTTCAGGACATTCGATTTGGAGAAAAAAATCATACAATTTCTCACTGGAGTGAAAGAAAGGGCACGCATTCTATGAGGACGATGGTGAGCGGAAAGGGCTTTTGTTTACTTTTGTGAAAGTGGAGTCGACGCAAGGTGGATAGAATACCATCCAAGACGGTAAAAGGGTAGAAGCAAACATCTAATACACGCTTAGAAAAAAGTACCCAACGGAGAAGTTACCGTCCAAACACAATGATAACGGAAACGGAACGGAAAACGGCAATTTTGACAGTTGCTGCAAATGACTTCGATATGTACAATTAGAATCGGCTTGGATCTAGCCTGTTTTCTTTCCGACAAGCAGGCATACTCAGATCGGGCTTTGCCGTTTTCCGTTTCCGTTATTGTGTTTGGGCCAAAAAAAAAAACGCAGCATCACCGCCGCGGCAACGCCAACGCAGGCAGAAATACCTGAGTCCAAATAAGGTGATGCTCATACATTTGCGGTAACGCTGCGTTGCCGCTCGTTTTCTTGCTTTCGTTTCTAGTCGCCTTTCCCTACACTCAGCGAAATAAACTCTCGATATTCATAAGATTGCATTATGATTATTTGCTATAAGAATTCGGTGTGAATTTCATAAATTTATCTTATGAAATATAATGATGTTGAAAAAATATATATATGGAGCAACCTGGATTCGAACCTTGAACGTTGAGGTTATGGGTCCAGTGACTTGCCCACTAGTATATATCAACACTTGTAAAGAGGAGTGCTTAAAGGCGTACAACAACAACGTCGTGTGAAACAAACTCCGTTCATTAGTCAACCTTATGAAATTCAAAAGTATCATTCATAAGTTAAACCTTATGAAATTCTTAAGATTATTTGGCTGAGTGTACAGAACCGCAGCGGCAACGCGGGTGTTTGATAGTTCTTTTCTTACACTCCCGCTTCACTTTACTCAATTTTTGAGTACAATTGTATGCTATCTCTTTTTCTCTCACGGATATGTTACTCAATTTTCGTTAAAAAGTGGATCAACTCAATTTTTGAGTAGATCCACTTTTTACGAAAATTGAGTAACATTTCCGTGAGAGAAAAAGAGATAGCATAAAATTGTACTCAAAAATTGAGTAAAGTGAAGCGGGAGTGTACAAATACCTTCTGTAAAACAAACACCGACACTCTGCAAAACAAACAAACCGATTTGTTTTTCTTTGTCCGGTTGCACCCACAGGAGTGAAGCGGCTGTCATCCACGAACAACAATCGTGAAGCCGAAAACTTGGTGCTGCGTGTGGTGCAAATTTGACAGCTCGATTTTCTCGAAGGCTTTATGCAGCAAACACAATATTCGCGGCGAAAGTTGTCGTGTTTTGTCGTTAATTTGATTCGAGAAAAAAATTCGTGTTGTACTTAGGGTAGTGGTTATTAAAACGACAGTATTTTTTCATTGTTTATCTGCCAAGTATTATAATGTTTTACCTTAATTACTGTTACTAGTAGTTTGGTAGAAGAAATATTGTAAAAAAATTTAATCTATTGTGAACCAAAGCTTAAAATGTACAAATCGTCAATAGCGCCACACCAGTGGCTGGCTTCAAGAACTAACGCTCGCTTCAGTCCTCTGGTTGCTTCTTCTCACAGATCATCTTGCTGACTGAAAAATTGATTAAAAAGTTTGTGATGGCAAACGAAGAGGAATTGGATATAGAGTTGTTCATTGGAGAAGTGAAAACACATCCGCAAATCTGGGACACCAGTCACGACGATTATCATGAGCGTAATTAACGCAGAGGGGCATGGATTACCATCTTCATTTGATGACAGGATAAAAAACGAAATGAAGTTTTTAAGTTTGTAAAAACATTTTTGTTGTAATTCCATGATTATTCTTCGATCCAGTACCCCATTAAATATCCCACCCACTTTTCCCTCGATCAAATCGGTTTTCGTTCGTGTACTCGACCAATTCCGGTACCGATGGTGAATTCTTGCACTGACACTTATGGAAACTGGACACGGGCATCTACCGATTGACCAGTAGACAAAGTGTACAGACGAAATCCACCGACTAAAATCTAATTGGCCGATTGTACAGTTCATCTTCTCGACGAAATCGACTTCATCCGTTCATTATTATTTTGATTTGAATCCTTGCATCAAATGATTCAATACTTATTCGAAAGTATGTGAAAAATACGTTGTCATAAAAGCCCCTCTCACTGCTCTTAAGTGTGTGAAGGGATGAACCCAGGATCACCTGTTAGCTTTTTTTATCAACTTTTTGTTCACTAAAGTCGCGAAGACCTTTTGTTTTCTCCGATAAACTTCCATTGTTTGTTGTTTTATTCTTAAAAATAAGCCGACGTTGGAGCAATTCCTAGGCGTAAATGACAGTTCTTGGCAATTACAGCTGAAAAAACGCGTATCGTGTGCACTAAAACGTTATCAACCGCTCGAAAAACGCTGCGATACCGCTGCGTGCTTTAACGCAGGTATCCACCGGGCCTTACGTGTGGGAAGCCAAGGTTCACAGATTGTTAAGTACGCGACGACGTATTTAGCTAATTCGATAGAAAGATTGAAATCAGGAGTAAATGCCGCAAAACAGAGAATCCGAATTGATGACCGCCACACTCCACAGAAAGCGAAAGCGACAGTTCCTTCAGCTAAAGAACGATTCCACCCTGTGAGGATCTAAAAAGAACCGAACCGGAAGACGAGAATCAAAACAAAATAGTAATAATCACTGCAGCTAAGTTACGCATGTGCGTGGTAAGGTCTTACACTAAGCAAGTACAAAAAAAGGCGATAAGGCTCGGTAAGAAAGGTTTGCGGTCGTAAATCCTAAACGCTTGTTCATGCGCATGGGACATCTAGGCTGACGGTCGTAAAACAGTTTCCAATTGAGAACCTAATCTGTATTCCAGAGGAAGCGTATATGCTAAGGAGTAGAATCTGAATAGTTCATAAACAGTACAAGATTAGGGAAAGAACAAAGAATGCACTTTAATGCACGGAAGACATGACCAGTCGAAATTAATACAAGGGCCCACACACCAAATTGAAAGGTTAATAAAATACCAAGTTTAATTAGGCTGGATTTAGAGACAGGTGGCGGGCATATTATATGCTAGAATTAGAATAATTTTGTCTCTTTCTAACATTACAAGTAATCGATAATCTTAAATCAAGGAACCCCTATGTAAGACGAATTTTTTGGAAATAACACTTACTTTTTACTTTTTAATCTAACTAAGAGCGACTTTGTTCTTGCTATTTGAAGAAACCTCATTTTGGGAGGATCAAGCAGGGGGAAAGTCACTCTGCCACCTTGTGTTAACACTCTCAAAAACACAATTTGCCACACTTCAAATACATTCGCAGCCACATTAAATATTAATTTATATCTGGCACCACTTACACGAATCGATTGTTTGTTTTTGTTTCCCTCTCGCTTACACTAATGTAATTCAGATGATGCCTAAGTGAGCGTGTTTTGAACGTCTAAACCGTCCATGGTTGCCAATAAGCATAATTTTTTTTTATTGTAGTTTGTGAAAACACAAAAACACCATCTGCCACCCCAGAAACACATTCGTCCACGATCAACACAAACACAACGTGGCTGAGTTACTCACCCCCTGTTCGGGAAGTACTTTCTGAGCAAAAACTATATTGATTTTTGGTGTACTTCGGACCTATACTCAGCGAAATAAACTTTCGAAATTCATAAGATTGCATTGTGATTATATGCTGCAAGAAATCAGTGTGAATTTCATAAATTTATCTTATGAAAAAAAATTAAATATGGAGCAACCTAGATTCGAACCTTGAAAGTTGAGGTTAAGGGTTCAGTGACTTGCCTACTAGTATAAATCAACACTTGTAATCAGAAATGCTTAAAAGTGTACAAGAACAACGTCGTGTGAAACAAAACTTCGCGTATAGCAGCGCCCCCAGCCGACGCCTAGAAACAACGACAAAGTTAGTGCGCGTGGATGTGTGTGTGTGTGTTTTCTTTTACAAGGTTTGGGAAATCCTTATGGATTCACCTAACACAGAGGCCTGCTCTTGGCCATCGTGCATTGTGTTAGAGTGTGGTCAGGGTGGACCTTTGAGAAAAGGATGACTTCTGATCCCACTAAAACCGGTTTCCTTGCTACACAATCGACTGTATAGTATCGATGATGATACACTAGTCAGTAGACGCCACTTACTACTTCTAGTTCCGTAGCTGTTCGGCATGATCCTGGCTACCCAACAAACATCGGTGTTGAATTAGAGCTTGTTCAAACAAATTTGGAGAAGCTATTCAGCTATTCTAGAAGAAACAGCTGAATAGCTTCTCCAAATTTGCTTGAACAAGCTCTAATTCAACACCTATGTTTGTTGGGTACCGCCTTCACCACCTTCCCATAGGTATAATCTACGTGGCTGTTGAAGTTTGGCCGGCCGTCGATCACCACACCAAAATACTTCAGCATGCGCTTCGATTCTATGTCACTCCCTCCGATGACGATTTCTGCCTGCTGTACCGCTTTGCAGTTGCCGACCATTGGCACTTCCGTTTTGTGGTGGGCTATCTACAGCTTCGTCTCCTGTATCCAGTTTTCAATTATGTCAATTGCTTCGGTCGCCAGCATTTCCACTTCTTCCAGTGTTTCGCTTTCACTGATAATACAATGTCATCCACTCAAAAAACAATGCACCTTATATTTAAGTGCAATCACCTATAGATTTGGGCAAAGTGCAAAGTTATTGCTTTATATTGGTGCTGCACTTATTTTTTATTAAATGTGATCAAATACTATTCGTGACCCATACCCAAGAAACCACGAGGCTGTAATAGCATGCAAATATAAGGCATATGTATTACGTTTAGTGCATCATGGAAGTTGGATTAAAGCTGAAAAGGGCCCCACTAAGATCGAACTAATGCTATATCTTTCCATAAGACATTGGCATTATTATTGGTAATGCATCACTACATTCTTAAGCTAATCTAACGCTTCATTACTTGACAACTATTGAATTGATCCAGAGACCGAAATTTTCGCCTACTCGAGAAGAGAAACGTCGTTTTTCACCCGCATGGAGAAACAGATGAGAATGTGAGAAGCGAGAGAATATTATATGCTCACAGCAGTTTTCTAGAGAAAAGCAACGGCGATTTATAATTCTCGGAGAGCATGAGTAGCTGATAAATCGTTTCTATTCCTAGATGCTGATAATAATTTTTCACTTACTTTTTGACACCTGAAAATGCACCAGTCTTCATGCTTGTTTTATTCTGACATTTTAATTCTATAAAGGGTGATACGGTCAAAATTTGGTCAAGGGAAAACGCGTGTAAATCGGTGAAATCGTTTATTTAAAAAATCAAATTAAATTTCTTTTTCAAGTTCAATTAGTATAAAATTCAGGAAAAATATTCAGTTAGGCTTTCGCTTTTCCAAATCCGAATTGCCGGGCCTTACGCTTGACCCCTGCCATCAGATTTTGTACAGCCACCTTGTCCACCTTCTTCGCCGCAGAAAGCCAGTTTGCCTTGAACTGCTGCTCGTCCTTAGCAGTTTTTTTGGTCTTCTTTAGGTTCCGCTTGACAATAGCCCAGTATTTCTCAATTGGGCGGAGCTCTGGCGTGTTGGGAGGGTTCTTGTCCTTGGGAACCACCTGCACGTTGTTGGCGGCGTACCACTCCATGGCCTTTTTACCGTAATGGCAAGATGCCAAATCCGGCCAAAACAGTACGGAACAACCGTGTTTCTTCAGGAAAGGCAGCAGACGTTTATTCAAACACTCTTTCACGTAAATTTCTTGGTTGACAGTCCCGGAAGCTATGAAAATGCTGCTTTTCAAGCCACAGGTACAGATGGCTTGCCAAACCAGATATTTCTTTGCGAACTTTGACAGTTTCGTGTGCTTGAAAATATCTGCTACCTTTCCCCTTCCTTTTGCCGTATAAAACTCCTGTCCCGGAAGCTGCTTGTAGTCGGCTTTGACGTAGGTTTCGTCGTCCATTACCACGCAGTCAAACTTCGTCAGCATCGTCGTGTACAGCCTCCGGGATCGCGCTTTGGCCGTCGTATTTTGTTTATCATCGCGATTTGGAGTCACTACCTTCTTGTAAGTCGATAGTCCGGCTCGTTTTTTGGCTCGATGCACGGTTGTAGACGATACACCCAGCTTATTTGCGGCATCTCGAGAGATAGGTTAGGTTTCGCTTGAAACTACCGGCAACTCTCTTTGTCGTCTCAGCGGCTTCCGGTTTTCGATTTCCCCCCAATCCAGACTTTCTGGCTGTCGACAAACGTTCCCTGAACACTTTAATTACATTTGTAACGGTTGATTTGGCAACTTTTAGCGATTTTGCCAACTTTGCGTGCGAGTAGCTCGAATTTTCGCGATGCGCGAGCAAAATTTTGATACGCTGCTCTTCTTGCTTGGACGGCATTTTGACAACTGAAGAGTGAATTCCAAAATCAAAATAGGAGCAACATTCTACACACACACACCTTCAAAATGAGGGGTGTTCAGGTTTTTTAAATGCAAAATTGAAAGAAATACGTCAAGTTGATATTGACCAAATTTTGACCGTATCGCCCTTTAATGATGGTGCATGGCGGTACCAGTGTGTACCGGCTTGGTCTTATTTTCGAGCTTTGCTCCTCGTATACGATCTATACGATCTAGGTAGCATGTTTTCAGTGAAAAATATGACATGAGAAAATATTTTCGTTGAATTTTGGAGAGAGATATTTTCGCATATGCAAAAGAGAGGATAATGAATTTTCGACAAAAAAAGGAGAGATGAAAATATGAACAGTTTGCTACTCATCGACAACCTACTTGAGAGAGAGCATGGCTTTCACCCAGCTGAGTGAGAATTTCGATCTCTGAATTGATCCGAACCCGCATTATCGATGTTGATTTTGGGTTGAATAAGTGCAATTATACAATGCTTGTGAATCCTAGAGGGCTTGCGCTGTTTAGTGGAATACCTGTAACTAGAAATTAGAAGAAAAATTAGTATATTCCATTTAATTCCAATTACCTTTGCTTATCTTGACAGATACGGGTATTTCGTCTACAATGTGCAGACTTCTTTAGTGTCTCGTTCTAATAAGTCGACTTCGTTATTCCAGTCGAGTTGGCGTACCTAAACCACTACACGGTATAAACTTTACTTTGCTTCTCAATTTTGTAGTTTGTTGTTCTTCTTCAACGACAAAGCAGCTGATTGGTTTTCGCGCACGGTTATTTATTTCGTTTTAAGGGAGAAAATGGATAGAATAGGGCAAAGTGAAAACACACTTGAATGAAATTTCTCGCCCCATTGGAAATTATATGCGAACCATATCAGTCTCATTGGAAACGAACCTGTGTATTAAGTGACGGGTGTTTAATATTATGTGTGGTAAATGAAAATCATACTGGCTCACATGATATCAATTCGAACCAAAAAATTGACCGATTTAAGTCCCAATCTCAATAATAAAAATTATTGATTGTATCGTCCTACAGTTCGTCCCTGTTCAATGAGTTTGCGTTCCGGTTATGCGTTTCTGCCCCTTGCACTGAAGTCCACCACTGGTAGGGCGAAAATATTTCTCTTTCGCCCTGTCGTGTATCGATGCGCACACACCTAACCGATATTTTTTCTCCGTCGCCCGTCGTCGTCGTCAGTTTTTATTCAAGATGGCGAACGTACGGGACAGCGACATTTCCCTGTGGCTTCACAATAAGCTTGGAACATCAAATGACTCGTGGATTAGCGGTTCTATCATATCACAACTGAACAAGGAAGTGCTGCGGAACATCAAGGAGTGTTTTCCGGATCTTCAGACGCAGGTGAAGCTGAAATTGCTGCTTAGTTTTTTCCATATTCCGCGGAGGATCGTCGAAGAGGTAAGCAAAAATATGAGGGAGACAACAGGGTCCGTCGGAGGAGAGCGCGATGAATGGGTTTGTCTTGTCGGTGTGTGCGGTAGTCGGTGCAAGCAAAGCGCGCGGGGTTTTCGCCTCTTCGCTTTCGCGACGTCGGATCGGATTCGGTTGAAAGTGGTGTGCGTGTGTAAAATCGGGCGAAAGAGCACATCGTGGGCGAAGAGAGCGAGAAGGGAGTAAAAATCGGTGGTCGCAAAAGATTGTTGTGGCTTTTTGTTTTTTGCACCATAGGGCGAATCGCGGAATGTTTTGTGATGTAAATGTCAGAAAATTGGATGCGGGATGGATGGATCGTTTATTGAATTTTTTGTTTCGGCATTTTTTTATATTATTCTGCCTGCCCGTATTCGGTCGATGGTAGAAATAATGTTATGCATAAATTATGATAATTTGGTGATGGTGATAGATTTTAGTTCGAAAATCGAATGGCGAAAATTTTGGGATTTCTCCGTGTTTATCAATGTTAACATTATTTTTTAGGCATTCCAATAGTGACATATTATTACTTGCTTGGCATTATTTAGTATTGTTACTTCATGAACTGTTCATTGGAATTTTAATCATCGATTTTGAACCAAAAACCTTCAGCATTTGGAAAAGGAAATCTCGCTCTTAAGTTTGAACTGTAACAATTAAACATATGTGGAATATGTTATTATGTTTGAATTGTAGTTTGTGTGGGTGATGTAATCAATTGATTTTGGTTTATGTATTTGCAACGCTTCGGTTCAGTCATCCGGTATTTAATTATCATTAACTTTTCCATTTCAGTGGAAAACCGAGCTAGACGAAGTAATTGAAGTTGCTGGCCTAGATTCTGAACTATGGGTATCGATGATAGCGGAAACGATCAAAACTCTTCCGACGACTGGATCGCTAAATACAGAAATCTCCGACTACGAAGAAACGAGGCCCATTTTCACAGACATGGTCAACGAACTGCGGAGGTTGGTGGTCAAGAATGCAGACCTGGGACTGCTGCCACTGGAATGTCAGTATCTCAACAAATCCGCACTAGTTTCGGTCGTCGGCCAACAATCGACCCCAGTTAAGCATTTTACACTAAAACGCAAACCTAAAAGCCAAAATCTGCGCGAAGAACTTGAGCAGAAATCGAAGGATGCCCAGAGCTGTCTGAAGAAGATTTCCGCTCCAACAGTGCCTTTGAGATCACGAGGAATTCCGAGGAAAATGACTGATACGACACCGCTTAAGGGAATTCCATCGAGAGTTCCGACCGGTGGATTCCGATCGCCACCAACATCACAGGGACCGAATCGGCCCAGTCTCAGTCGGATGCCTGCCGGTAGGAAAGAAGGTGGTGTTAAATTGCTGGAAATCGGAGAACAACCTTTGGGTTACGCAGCTGCTAAGAAGCGAAAACGAGAGCAGGAACGTGAAGAGCAGCAAAAGAAAGCCGCCGAGCAAGCTAGTGCACAAGCCAGTCAAGACGTTAAACCAGTTGTTGTCCCTCCAACGACATCTATGGTTGCAACAACGACACCGGATTACGCTGCTGGTCTCACAGCTAGTACCGTTTACAGTCAACCTGCTACCCCTATGCCGACTACGACGGTCAAAGAAACAGTCATACCAACGGCTGCACCGCTAGTAATGCAAACACAAACATCTCAACCTATGGAGCTCAAGCAAGAAATCAAGCAGGAGATCAAGTTGGAACCTATGCTTAGTAGCACGCCTGTTCAATCCATTCCGATAGTGTCGTCAACATCAATACAGCAGCAAACAGCGCCACCGGTTCCTCCTTTGGCCTACACGACACCTCAGTCGCAGAAAATAATCACCATCAAAACAGAGCCGAACGTTTCAATCCCGATGGCCGTTTCCTCCAATCCACCATCGTTGGTCCGATCTGTTACGCTTCCTACAACGACGCAGATCAAATCTCAGCCTCAGCAGCATATTCAACAGCTCCCGACTGTGGCCAGTTCAGTACAAATGCTTCAACATAATACCGCAGGAACAAGCATAACAACCAAACCTGCTTCTGTTCCTCCAAAGATCGAAATAATCTCTTCGAAGACAATCCAACCGGCTACGATACAAGCATCCATCCCGAAATCAACTACAATTATAAACCATGGAGGGAATATTCTGTTCACTACGAAACAAGTCCAACCCAGCACTACATCATCAGCTGCTGGAGCGACGATCATTCAGCAAAAGCAGGGAACTTACATTCTTAACTCATCTCCACCTGGTAAACAGATCAACATCCAACGATTGATCTCCAATGCAAGTTCACCCGCCACACCAACTCTGACAACGACAATTTCTCGTGCCCAACATCAACAGCAGCTGCTTCAAGCTCAACAGTTACAATCCCAACAGCAGATACAGCAACAGCAAACCCCTCAACCCACGACTCCAACCCGCATCGTTCAGATCAAAACTGCTCCGACGGTTTCGTTGAGCAACAGCCAACTGATGCAGAATATTCCACCACTAATCTCAACACAACATCCGGGCTCCGCTAATCAGCCAACCATTCTAAACATCCAAACCATACAGCAACAGCAACAGCAGCAGCAACAACAGCATCAGCAGCAAGTGCAAATTCAACAGCAACCGACGACTCCTCAGAAGCGAACCATCACGATCACAGCACAGAATCCGCAGAACAACAATATGATTGCCACGTCGGTTGCCCAAATATTGCAGCAGCAGCAACTTCAACAGCAGCATCAACAGACCATCCAAACCACTTCGATCGTAACGGGAACTACCCAGCAACCGAAGTACGCCCAGGTAGTTATGTCCCCGAACGTAAAGGGCAAAACCATATACCTAACCAATCCTTCGAGCATCCCGAACGTGCTAAACCAAAAAGGCGTCATCCTACGAACAGTGGATCCTTCCGGAAACACCGTCTACCAGCAGATTCCCCTTCAAAATGTGTCCGGCTTGAGCGGTGCCACTATCATTAGTGGAGGTCCTCCAGGTTTGGTCAAAACCGAACCAGACACAAAACCACCGCTTAGTCAAATTCCGGCACTGGTCCCCACGAGTTCCCTACATCAAAACATCCCCGCTCTCACACCGGTCGTCATTCAACAATCGCAACATCAACAGCAGCAGCAACAACAGCAAGCTCAGCAGATTTCGACTATACCGGCACTGATCACCAATATTTCCCAGCAAGGCCAACAGCAAACACAGCAGATTAAAACATCACCGCAAACGATGACAATCATCCGACCGGTGGGAGGAGGAAACAACGTACAGACTGTTCTTCCGCAAGGTCTGACGTTGATACAGCGACCGGGTCAGCAACCACAGCTAGTGCAACTAAACCAGACCACTGGTGGACAATTGCAAGGTCAGCAGCAGCAACAACAACAGACCAGAACCATCATCACGCAGATTCCGCAACAACAACAGCAACAGCTTCAACAACAGCAACATCAACAGCTACAGCCGCAGCATACGATACAGTTTCAGGCGGCGGGAGCTCCGCGGGCCGGAGGAACCACCATACAGCTTGTGCAGCAACCACAGCAGCAAGGTAAGTGTGTTTCTAGAAAACACTTCTGGCTTCCTCCTCGAATTATCCTCGGAAAAATATAACCTTGATTCCATATTCCATCAGAGCGCACCATCGTACAACAACAGCAACCGCAACAGATCCAAATCCAGCGGACACAGATTGCCCAACAGCATCAACAGGGCACCACGGTCACCATTCAGCAGCAAAACGCTTCGACTGTCGTCGGTCAACAGCAAACACAACAGCAAGGCATTCGCAAGGGCCTATCGCTATCTGTATGTCACACTGTCACTTTACTCATTGCCTTAATTAATCCTGTTCTTTCTTTTTTTCCCACCCCAAGAACAAACACTTCATAGAAGCGCATGACATGTTCAAGCGGGCGAATAGAGTGACCCGCCTGGATAAAGCGCTCATTCTCGGATTTATGGCCGGCTACCGGACCAACCCTCGACCAAACGCGGAGAATATCGTCACCATCAAACTGAACGAAAGCATGGTACATCGAGCCCCCCACATCCCCCATCACGTTCAAACCATAACCAATTTCCCCCTTTTCACAATTCGCAGGAAAAAGTCCTCCAAGCGGACGACACCCAGGCCCTTATGTTGGTGGAGTCGCTCATCTCGCTGGACTACAACACTGGCGCGTGGAAAACGTTCCGGAAGTATCGCGAGCTGGATCCTTCCGAGCAGAACGAACCCGGTGCGGCTGGGACGGCTCAGCAAAATTCGGTGGTTATTTAATGTTTAGCGTAGCAGAAAGAAAAGCGTGATAGCAGAAGGAAGGAAGCGAACATTAGTGATAAGAGTGAATCCAAACACGGTTAAATGCTTAGGAAAAAGTGAGGATGCGAGAATGGGCGAGGAGACGGTGCGCGTATACCTATTTGTATTTATAAACATGCGTTATTTTGTTTTCTTTTCGAACGATAACATCTCTGTTGTTGTTGTATTTGCTGTGTATCGATAGCATAACATAGGCAAATTGTGCAAATAACTATATTTTCATCTCATGAAATAAAACCTTCGCTGTAGAATTGGGCAGAGTTAGTACTACATGCTTCTATAGTGGACGAGTGTTGGATTTATTACATTATAAGGCAGAAAAAGTTCGAAACAAGCATGTATTGAATAATAACGCTAAGCAGATAATGTTAGAAGCTACATTTTGGAGCATAAATTCGTTACAACAGTTTTAATTTCTCATTCAAACCTAGGCTTTGTATCTCATGCCTAAGCGGAAGGATGCTGTATAAATTTTATAGACATGAAATTGGAGTGCACTTGTTGAGGAAGGAAACGAGTTCTTGGCCGAAGGTAGGTCGTTTCCAGCGTAAATAGGCGTAGGTAGTCAGCTGTGCTTGTTCTACGGACCAGAAGTCTCGTGCTCAGTTACGAAGTGAGAATTGTCAGAGTAGAATTCTACGAGTCATCTCGACCCCAAAGGGTGCATAGAACAAGCACAAATGATAACTGCTTGAGAATCTAAACCGCAGAGGAAAACCATGTAAGCAGTTAAGGGACGCCATGCGTGTTGTATGTAGTGTAGAGAACGGTAACAGACATCAAGTAGTAGTTTTTATTGGTAGAAAAATGAAATAATGAGTAATTCTGTAATTACTGTCGCTATTCTAAAGAAGAAAACAAAAATAAACAAAAAAAAATTGCTGAAAGTAAACAAAAAAAAAAAAAGTAAGAAAAATAATATTGATTATTGAAATATTATTTTACCATCTATAGGCAAAAGTACCATGAATGTGTATATTCCAAGAAGCGCAGCGTATACAGTGCAAGAAAGTGTAAAACAATACCTTGAACGTGATTTGTTTTTATTGATTTGAGAAAGTCCAAGAGAATATCTTTATTTTCGGTTTTTAAGAGCACTTTTCAGTACCAAAAGCCATAGAAAAAGAATAACCTGAGTTAATTTATGAATGTAACGATTGAACCCGTTCTGAATGAATTGCGCTGTTGTGTGTTGGTGATTCTCCCTCAAGCGAGCTCAGGTCCAAAGTGTCGTCGTTCGCGGGTATTGTGGGTGAAGATATGCTAGTATCTAGAACTAGATTTTAGAGAAAAATACCACAACCGTGCCAAAGTGAATTTTGATTCGGTGTTCAGGATTAGTTTGTAAATTAATCAGTGCAAGAAGAGTGTATTAGACACACATATCATGTTACTACCGGAAGGTTTCCGACACGTCGGCGACGGACGGGTTGATGTGGACGAGTGCCGACGGCAGCAGATGCGGTCCAGCAACACTTGGCCATCTAGGATATCGAGGAGAGCTGGTTTGCAAAGCAACAAATAATTTATTTCAACCATATTTTGAAGATAATATCTAATATCCTGTTTAATTTAATTTTGTCTATTTCGTTTTGTTTTGTTTTCGTTATGCTTGTCTCTTTTCAGTAACATTGGAGCGGCCCATTGCTTTTGGCGAAAAGTGCTACATATTTTCAGCGTACCGTTAACCAAAACGAACCCTGCTGCTAACCTTTCCCAACTATCCAACATCCCAGTGATTTCTCGTGGAAGTGCAGAGGATTTCTCGGCTTCCTTCAAAGCGAGTATCATGTCAACACGTTCCTTCCCATTCCCTACTTGACCAGCATTCGACACGGCCGGCGCCGGTATTGCTTTGTAATGGGTCACCCGTTTTTACACATTGAAGATGCATGTTAGTCCCAAACATCGCTTTATACGTTCTTGATTGCTCTGTGTTGTTTCGATGTTACTGTATTTGAAGAGTTGACTTTAGGATGACGATATGATATTGCTCGTGGTCATAGAATAGGAAGAGGATAGAAATGGAAAAGGGATTAGTGATTGGTAACACGCTATGCGCATGTGAGATTTTCATGGTGATATTCTTCACAACGGCCATTCAGAATGGTTCGACGGATGCATATGAGAGATCATCTCGTTGAGTTTTCGCTCGTTTACTTAATTCCATCATGTTTGGTTATAGAATACAAGAAACGTTTTACAACGTGCTTCATTTGAGAATAACAGGTAATGATCCCCATCGCATCTTCAAATGATCATTACAAGCTGTCCATTTGGTTCAGGCATTTTTGAACGTTGATGGGGCAGCCGATTCACACATGAAATCTGCCAGACCGACTCGACAGAACGCGCCCATACCCCTTTCTGAACCGAAGGGCAGGGAATCTGCAGGAATTTCAGCATTACTTCAAAACGGCGAAGCAGTGTTGATCGCCAATAATTTAGATTTTCAAGGCAAGTTTAAGACTCAACCATATTCGCAACTTCATGGACACAAGTAAAAGTTATCTTCATACCTAAAGTAGGAAAGCGAGACAAGGCGCATCCTAAATCATACAGACCCATTAGTCTTTCATCAGTCTTATTAAAGACTATGGAAAAAGTGTTGAATGATTATATCAATTCAAATGACATGAACAAGCATCCACTATCTGAGTTTCAGTTTTGCTTACCAATCTGGTAAGTCAACGGATTTCGTCACTGCATAGTGTAGTTTCAAGGTAGAAAAAGCTCTATCGGTAAAAGAAATAGCACTTTGTTCTTTCTTAGATATTGAAGGACTTTCGACAACGCTTCCTATTCATCTATGGCTCGTGCCATGAAGAAAAGGAACTTTGACATGAACATAAGCAACTGGGTTCATACCATGCTCGCAAAAAAGAAATCACTTCAGAGCTGGGAAGTTCGTCTATTACAGTACGGGCTACGAAGGTTGTCCCCAAGGGAGGAACCACTCTCACCACTATGTGGTCCTTAGTTGTGAGACGAGTCTTCTAAGAAGCTTAGAGGAACAAAGGTTTCGAGGTTGTAGGTTTTGCAGACGATATAGTCATTATAGTGAGGAAAGTTTGACAACATCATTTCAGAAAGCATGCAATGGGCCCTAAAATTTTACCCAGTCTTGGTGTATCAAGGAGGGCCTTAGCATTAATCCAGTAAAAGCAGTAATTGTACCTTTCACTAGGAGAAGGAAGTTTAGTCTAAAAGCGTTTCAGCTAGGAGGATTAGAGATCCGTCTTAGTGAACAGGTTAAATACTTAGGAGTGATTACTGGATGCCAAACTGAACTAGGAATGCTCATCTTAGTGTGTGTGTGATCAGTAAGGCAATGCCAGTGCTTTCTGGATTTGCTCCAAAAAACATTTGGCAGAAAATGGGGTCTAAGACCAAAAATGATAATGTGGTTATACATCGATATTACGTCCAAAGGTATCGTATGCTTCTCTCATTGTGGTGATGTGACGTGGCCGTGTAATAAGAACCCACCATCAGCGCAAGGATTGCCTCATGGCTGCAGGACCATTGCTCCTCAGCGAGGTTGTTCTGAGAGAATAGCCTACGTGATGGCTTCTTGTAGCAGGGTCGGCCCGATCTCGAGTGAGGACCTTCGGAAGACTACGGCCAGAAGGCCGCGTGTCTCGCATGACAAGGGACTGGCGAGCTACCTACGAACCCTTGTCCAGTCAACAAATCCTTCGGCTGCCTTAGGCTACCCCCCCAGGGAATCCCCGTTATATAGTTGTTAAAGGAACAGTGGACATTTTTAGCATAAATGATTTATAAAAGTTAAGACAAAATGAAAATTTCACGGCTATACTGAACTTTAGATTCAATTAACACATTTGTTTTTTGTTTTTATTTGCACTAGTAGATGTACTGGGATATTGCAAATTTCTACTGTTCCTTATAGTATAGTTGTGGGCAATAAAATGAGGAAAAATCTCACAAAATAAAGAATACTTACATTTTTCGTGGTAGGTAAGACTAGCATGCTATCTTACCGCGCTGGCTACATTGCGTTGGTGGGACTGCCTCCTCAAGGTATAGCTGACGAGATACAGCGTTTCTTACTCAGCCGCTGTTTGAGCCGCACCTCCTTGGTGGACAGACGCTCGGCACGCACCTCTCAATCTAGCTGAAGTCAGAAGGACAACAGTGCCCAGGCTGCACTACCAGCTAAGTACGCAACCCTTAGCTGGCGGTCTTTGTCATCTGTTGACCCGTGGAAGACAGGAGGTAGGAACTTGTGAGGACCAGAGCTATGTTGCGGGACGCACGCTCCATCACGGTTGTCGACTCACCATTTTGCAGTCCCGAACATCATCTGCTGGTTCTTTGTGCAAATACAGCTGATCTGGCAATAACGGAATTGCATCCGTGGGCGGTCAATCATGCTCATGCTCATGCGTCAATGTAACGATTGAACCCGCTCTTTAAATTTCCACTTAGAGCCTGATCATCGGTCACTGACAGCACGTCCGGAGAATCCGATTATTTGTCCATAAATGATCAGCTGGCCACAACAAGTTGATAGAGTTATCTCTATCCAGACCCAACACGCTCTATATTTCACACAGGGTCAGTTAGTCTTTTTTGATAACTATATCGTAGCCACGGTATCTCAAATCAACCACGTTGTAAACGAGAACAACCGAAGCTTAGACCTTTGCTTTGTAAATGCTCATGACACCGCTTCATTCATCTCTACGGCTCCAACTCCCCTAGTAAAGCTGGCTCCTCACCACCCACGGCAACCACGTGCGAGATTTCGATGGCACTTCTGCTACTGTGTCATACGATTTCCGGAAAGCCGATCATCGTGGTACCGTCGGTGTGCTGTCTAACATAGCGTGGGAGAGCATCCTTGATCCTGAAAGCGTCGATTCCGCCGCGCAAACTTTTTTACACGTCTTGGCATATATGTCATTGCAAACACGTCTCTGCCCTTCGGTTCAGAAAGTGGTATGGGCGTGTTCTGTCGAGTTGGTCGCGGCAGATTTCACGTGTGAGTCGACTGCCACATAAACGTTCAAAAATGCCTGAACCAAATGGACAGCTTGTAATGACCACTTGAAGATGCGATGGGGGAATATTGTCCTGATATTCCCAAATGTAGCTCGTAGTTAAATGTTTCTTGTCTTGTGAGTAAACGAGTGGGAACTCATCGGTAATGATCGCTCATATGCATCCGATGAACCATTCTGAACGGCTGTTGTGAGAATATCACCTTGAAAATCTCACATACGCATAGCATGGTACCAGATACTAATTCTCTCCTTTCTCCTGTTCTCTTCTCTATCCCATGGCCGTGAGCGGTGTCTTATGACACATTGTGAGTCTCGAAATGCGCAACAAAAGTCAGCTCTTCAAAAGCAGAAACACCGAGACGATAATATGGACCCTACATAAAAGGGAGGTTGAAGCAGTAAGTGAGGAACGAGGAACCCTAACTAATTTTACTTTTAGCCAAACAAGCTAACACAAGTTTCAAGGTAAGATGATTTCAAAATCAAGGTAAGAAAATCATATTAATTTCTTTGAATTTTTCATATATTTATGTAATATCATATGTTGGGATAAAGGGAGGGACCACCAAAGTTCCTGATTGAAGCGATTTGGATAGGAAGAGTGGGACTGCCAACTTCCTGTTGTTAACATTTCGTGAATAGAGGGCGGACTCTTCTACCCATCTAATGGGACTTTTAACTAGGCGAGGGCTCGGTTTTGGTGTGGTTAATACGATCTTGTTTCTGGAAGAAGATTCTCTCTAGACCCCTGTAGCTTTGGGTTGCGCGTAAGTGTATCTGCTTACGGGCCCACAATACATTTTTGGCCCTTCATACAGGAACATGATGAAACATTTACCACAGTACAATCTTGACCAAATCGTTTAATTAAATTAGTCCAGTGCTATAGGCAGTTGCCTTGCTAGATGGTAGTTCACATCATCATCATTATGTCATTGTCAAACACGTTCCGAAGAGGGTCCGCCGAAAAGAGTCGCACCTTCCTTGGACAACTAGTAAATTTCGAAAATCATTTTTCGAACTGAGAGAGCGCCTTTTAAAAATTCACTAAATATCGTACCTCAGACTCCCCCATCGTAGACTTTTCTCTATAATTTTGTTTTGAAATTTTGTATGGAGCGTAGACTTTTGTCAAACCCCCCTCCCCCCATCCCCCGGAAAAGTCTACGTGGTTTATTAATAGCCCCTTAGCCGTCGATGCTACCAGTCATATTTACGGGATTCAGGGATTCAGTCCAAACTCAGGTCGCATCCGAAGTCTTTTTGGAAGCACCTCATCGAGCAGCGCAGAGAGTCTGGCCTACCAGCTTCAATGGTGCTAAATGGAGAAGTCACTTCATCTCCCCAGGAGATATGCCACCTATTTTCCGAACAGTTTTCCAGTGTTTTCTCCGGCGAGAGATTGACTGATGAACACGTTACATCAGCAACTAACAGTGTGCCACTATACGGCCAAGCTCTGGGTGTAACGACTGTGCTAGAAAGTATAAGCACACCTTGTTTCAATGGTCACTTTGAATATAATGAAATATTTCAACATGTGTTGGGTGCTTCTTTTTTTTGCACATTTCTGAATGACATAGCATCAAAAAAGTGCTCAGTTTTGTGTTACCTATCGAAATGCGCGGTCTTACTCCGGAACAACGAAAAAGTTTCGTGCACAAATGGTGTAAAGGGTCACCCACAATTGATACGTTGCGGATACGTTGACGTAAATTTGACAGAAAAGCTATGGGAAAACTGTCAAATTCACGCAAACGCATCCGCAACGTATCAATTGTGGGCCAGCCATAAGCGTCGGAGCGGTACGATCTACGATTCGAAAATATAGAGAACAGTGTACGTTTGAAGATGCGCCGAAGAGTGGTCAGAAATCCGGTCCTGTTAGTGCGGATATTGATAAAAAGATCAGGGATGCCTCCAACCGAAAACCAGCGACTTCCGTTCGGGATGTTGCGAAAAAACTAGGACCTGCAAACTCTACGATTCGTTATTGTGTAGAAATTCAGGGTGTATAATAATGGACGATGAAACGTATGTGAAACTAGATTACAAAACGCTTCCCGGACCACAATTCTATACTGTAAGCGAAGACAAAGACATCCCCGGAACGGAGAAAGCAATTTTAACCGAAAAATGCGGTAAGAAGGTTAGGGTTTCGCAGGCAATATGCGAGTGTAACATCTAGTCCGTACATCACAACGGAGACGTTGAACACTCAGAAATACGTTAAGGAATGTCTCCAGAAGCGATTATTGCCGATGATCAGTCAGCACGAAGGTCAAGTAGTGTTTTGGCCTGTCATTACGCGAAGGACACTTTAGAATGGTACAAAAGTCAAAATGTATGATTCGTGCCGAAAGACATGAATCGGCCGAATTGCCCGGAGGCACGGCCAATCGAGTCTTTTTGGGCTTTAACCAAAGCAAAGCTTCGAAAATTCATAAAACCAGCGGACGACATCCAAAAATTTAAAAAAGATTGGCCAAAAGTGGTCAAATAGTGGGAAGTTCTACTGTGCAGAAGCTAATGGGTCATGTTCGAGGAAAAGTTAGGAGTCTTGGCTATGATTAAATATTTTGATTAAACGAGCGTAAAATATCAATACAAATAATTTTTCTAATGAAAATTCGCACTTTCTTCTTTATTCCTCCCATCCAACGCTGCACACCTCTGGAGTCAACTTCTATGGCACATTTGTTCCACATTATGGTCATCTGAGTCGCGTCCCGAGCCGATTATCCACTTTTCTTAAGCTTCCGCTTCATTATTGCCCAAAATCTCTCGATGGGCAGAACTGCGGACAGTTGGGTGGATTTATGTTTTTATCGATGAAATCTACGTTATTATCGCGGAACCACTGGATGACTTCCCGGCTGTAGTGGCAACTCGTCAAATCTAGCCAATAAAATCTACTTCCGGATTCGTGCGACCAATGACTGCATCTTCCTCCTACGTAAATTCGAAGCTTTCGCCAGCTGGTTCGGTAATCATGTTTCCTCGGAAGAAAGAAAAAGATCTTTTTTTCCTACAGACTCGAAGGATCAACAATAGATCGTGTGGATCATGTTAAAATTATTCTGGACTCTCTACTTTCATACAAGCAACACATCTCGTATGTGGTTGAAAAGGCGTCGAGTATAAAATTCCCAGTCCACGAACTTCACAAAGAAGGTTTTCATATCGACGAGGGTAAAATCAAAAGCATCTACAATTTTCGGGAACCAAACACTCTCTCCAACTACTTTGACTCCAAATACTAAGAAGCTTTTTTGACCTTGCTTCGTACATCGGTCCACACTTGTTCAACTTTACCTTGTCCAGCCCTCTGTGGGCGATAACTACAGTTAAGTCAACAATCAGAATGCAACTAGCGATTTAAAATTGGTTCACTGTTGTAGAACCCCTTGGTCCGAAGTACACCTTGAAGCCAGCACCTTGCTATACGTATTTGTGCCTTTGTTTTGATTTGCTGTGTTATTTTGACAGAATATTTGAGAGTGGGTTCGTGTGAGTTCATTACTAGGGGCGCATTATTAAGCTTGGGACCGAGCTTGGGACCGATGTGCTAGTACTGACTGAGCCAAGAAAAAAATCGTATTTGTTCGGGACCTACTCGTCTTAGAGTTAGTCTATGCTAATATACTCCTTTTTGGCGTAGTCCTAGTTTCTTTCAAAAAAGCATACTTTATAGTCATAACAGCGTATATTGAGATAACCGTGAACACCGACGTCAAGAAGTCTTGCCAAAAATGTGTGGAATATCAAATTGTTGAACCGTTGAATAAATCGGAACCACTACTTTTACGAAAAGTACCATCAGCTGCGTAGGTGCATTTGAGTGCTGACTTATTTGGTCCTCTCCCGAATAGAATTTTGCAAGATGACGTCACTGGTGAACGTGTGGTTCATCCTTATAAATGGAATTCAGTTTTGACAGGTATTCGTGGTTTGTTTGTTTTCGAATTCATCGAATTCGAAAGAACGGATGAATTTCCCCCAAATAAACAAACCACGGACACCTGACAAAAGAAATTCATGCGACTCATTTTGCGAGGTTATGTTAGGTTGGTGTAAAACTCAATGGTAAATGATATATTCGTGCTAGTAGATTGGTACAGCCGCTTCGTAATTGCCGAGTTTATGACACACTTCGTCGTCCGATGTCAAAGTCTTGAAGCAAATTTTCAAGCGAATATATCACTGCACGGAATGTATTAACTTCACTTTTTTGACAGTTCAGGGAGCTTGTTTACAAGGTGTTAGAATTTGAACCGCTCAAATGAAATTTTTCGTTGGCTTTTTCCGGATTCTGTACGATTTGATTCAGGAAATGATTTAAAATTAAGTACTGGTGACTATTTTCCGGCGATTTTACTTCAATCGTAATAAATTTAGAGCACAAAATCTCAAACCGATCTCACCGAAAATATTCTAAGTCCACGTAAACAAGCTCCCTGAACTGACAAAACTGCATTGATGACGCCATCGTGCAATGACCTATTGGTCTTCCATTTGTGTTGACAACCGACAACGTGACAGAAATTTCGAGTCATGAAGTCAGGGACTACTGCGTTGATTGTGGCATAAAACTCACTCGCACCGCATTTTTTACTAGCCTGCTGCGAACGCTTATGAAGGTACTCATAAGCGAACGATGATGAAAACACTCATAAGCGAACGCTTTTGAAGGTACTCATAAGTACAGTTCCAATATGGAAAACGTACAACAAGAATACTTTTGTATGTATTCGGTGACAGCTCATAGTGTAACACTGATGTTTGGACGTCGATTGCGACATTTGTTTCCACATATGCATGATGAAGCCATCTTCGACGAAGAACTGCGGGACAAGACGTCGTAATGAAGTACGGAGCAAATGAAATGACAGTTAGAGTTGGTGACGAGTTTTATTTAGCCTCCTTGATTTTCGTAATTTTCAGCCCTGGTTCAGCTGGTTCATCTCCCAAATTTAAACTCAAATACCTCTTGGGTATTTTCTTAACTTTTCCAGAGGATGAGATTTGAACACGTGACTTTGGCGTGAACAAGAGTATGCAGTCCTACAATAAGTTAACCGCTACAATTTGGCCCACACCCGCAACAGTAGTCGAGAAGAGCGGTTGTATGGTGACCGTTCAAACGCCTTGTGGTCAACGGTATAAGCGTACTACATCGCATCTGAAGGCTTTGAAATCATCTGACGATGGAGCTCCAAAAGATCAAGGGTAGCTGAAGTCGAATCTTCCGTGTTCCAGATTCCGTAGGGAGATCGTGCTAACCGTTACCGCAGTTCTCTGTGCCGTTACGTCCAATGGAATATTTCAATCGCAGACAGAAATTGAAGCTCGAACAAAACAATTAAAATTTGTTGTGTAAAATTTAAAATCGTATTACGGAATCATCTTGCGCAGTAGCGCTGCCTAGTTAACTTATTGCTACATTAAATTTGACAGTTTGACTGGCAACCGGTTTCCTCCTTATCAATAAAATCAAATCTGTGGCGTCGTCTGTTAGGTAATTCCGATATTTTGAGGGAAGTAATATTTTTACGTAGGTAAATGAGATGAAGTCGAACGTCCGTCTGAGGTTCAGTTATCAATTTAACGTGTTTCCATTTTCAAAATGAAATAAGAGAAATATGTTGTGATTACTGGCAACCCTGCATACTCGATAGAACATGATAGAACAACAAAGTGACGCTTGTAAAGTTAACAACAATTACTTAGATTTAGCCTTCATATGAAGCAAATCGATTTGATAAATTTATCATTCACAGTCTACTCTTGGAAAGAGTAGAAGTTGGGCGTTGTGGGATGAGTACGAGAACCATTCTTGGAATTTATCAGTCCTAATAGAAATGCGGTTATGTCGTGCATGTTTAATTACGGTCAATAATCGGATTCAGTATACACTTCGCATGGTTGGAATGAGATAAAATTCATTTTATTGTCATAAATAGTAATTTTCTTTGTGATTCAGGATCCGTTAACTTAAAACTATATCCTCTTACATTGTCCTCTCTCGCTTGTTTAAAACCACCAGTTTGTACGATTATTCTAATATTTACGTATCACTTCCATTCTCTGCCACAACTAACTCGTAAACGAATTCTTGCAGCAAATTCAGTACACTTCCCTATTCTACAATTGGTTACAATTTCGACATACTGTGTTTCCTGGGGTTCAACCCCGGTTCTAATGCTAAAACTACCATTAAGGCGATATATTGCAGCGATAAATATGTACCTAGAACACTACTAATTATGCCAATAGCCCCTTTCACTCGTCTGCCCCTTCTCAGCGGTGCTTCCGGATGTCTTTCCAGTGCACGATCACTCGCTGATCGTCGGAAGCCTTGCCAAAAGGTCGACTTCCGTCACCGTACACGTACTGATTGATCTTGTAGTCCAGCATGGTTTCGTACTTGTACACATTGGATCCGAGCTGCTGGGTTAGGGGGCTGGTGTTGGTCGTCAGAATGCCGGTAAAGTTCCGCCGCGTGGCGATTTTGAGCACCTCACTCTCCATGAAGTGCATAGCCTCGATGTTTTCCTGAGCGGATAGATCGGCACTGGTGCCCATCATGAACGAATGCAGGATTTGGTTCTTGCCTTGGGGTAGCTTTTGTTCTCTGCAATGGAAATTTTTCACGTTAGAGGAGTTTGGGGTGGATTAGGGGAGACTTACCGAATGGGTTTTTCCACGAATTCTAGGAATTCGAAGATGATTACCAGATTGTTGGTTACCTCCGGTTCGGGTTCATCGTGAGCGTCGAAATTGAGCGAAACGCCGACCGATGTGCCGCTGGAGTTCTTGATCATAAAACTGAGCTGTTTCTCGATCAAAACGTCCCAAATGTCTTCTAGAATGTCCCGGTAGTCCTGTTCTCTGATAAGTGGTTTGATCCACCTTTCGAGATCTGCCTTCTCATAGAAGCTGTAGGTTAGGATGCTGAAATAAAATGCAAAGGAGTTTCAACCTGGATGGCTGTTTTATAAGGTGAATCAGATCCTTACTTGATTGCGTCCTCTTTGTGCTCGTCGGCTAGTGGGTGAGCTGAAAGTTGCATCTTGTACTCAAATTCAAACTCATGGTCATCCTTTGTGTTGTGTTCATTTTCGGCAATGTGCTGCTGATTACTGTACATTTTATCCAATATTTCAGCAAGATTTTCCGCTCCGATGAAGCTGGTAATACTGATGGCGTGACCTTTCTGGCAAAGTTGTGTCACAGTGATGATGGAGTTGAGGGAGTTTCCTCCCAACTCATAGAAGTTGCTTTGCAGGGAAATCTTCGCACGCGTGGAACGTCCAATGACCTGACCGACGGTGGTGAAGAGATCTTTGGCCATGGCCATCTTGCATTCCGCGACTCCGCTGTAATCGTACTCGATCTCGATTGTGGCATCATCTGGAACAATTCAATTGGATAAGAATTTTTCAAACAAGTCATTCCGCATACTTACCATTGTTATTGGTATTCTCGTACATCTTCAGGAGACTCTGTCGGTCGATTTTCCCATTTACCAACAGCGGAATGCTGTCCAGTATGATGACCTGTGGAATCATGTAGTGAGGAAGTTTACTTTCCAGAACACCTTCAATCTGCAGTCCAGTCTGTAGAGGGGAGTCTTTCTCAATCGTAATGAATCCGAGTAGGGCTTGGTCGATTTCTCCGGCGTGGTAGCACAGCACGATGCCTTTGTCTACCCAGGGGAGCGATAGAAGATTTTTTTCGACTTCAGATAGATCAACCCGGTGGCCGCGTATCTTGATCTGAGAATCCGTACGTCCTTCGTAGTAGATACAGCCTTTGGTGGCGGAGGAAAAGTCACCCGTGCGGTAGAGTCTTGAGTAGATGGGATCAACGGCTAGTGGATTATCTATGAATCGGTGAGGATCACGACCGTTGACGTAGCCTTGGGCGAGGTTTAGTCCGGATACGAACAGCTCGCCAATTTCACCCGGTTTGACCGGTTGAAGTTCTGGGTTTAGGATGTAAATCACAGTGTTGTCCAATGGGTAACCGATAGGAACTTTTTCGAAGTTACTCAGCTGTTTCTTGGACTCACACACAAAGTATGTAACGTCACCCATGACTTCGGTCGAACCGTAGAAGTTACACAGCTGATGAACACCTTCTTCAAAATAGTCGAAGAACTCTTTGGCCAAAGACAGCTGTAGAGGCTCTCCAGAGCAAACCCAGATGCGGAGATTATACAGAAGCTTCTGTTTCTGTAAAGGCAGATATAGTAGCAAGGATCGCAGCAAAGTTGGCACCAGAACCAAACGTTCGATTTTGTACTCCTCCAGTAGTTCGACGAGTCTTTCTGGATTGTTGGTTATCTTCTTCGGCACGACTACGATGGACATACCGTTCAACAAAGGGCCCCAGATTTCGGTAACGGAGTCGACAAAAGTGAGCGCCGTTTTGAACACACCAACCGTCTCCGTTTTCGAGTAAGGGAAGCGATTCCACTGCCATTGCAGCCGGTTGAGGATCGTTGAGTGGTTCAGCCGGACACCTGAAACGATCGGGGAGGGTAATTAATTGTGCTGCTCAACTGGATAATTGCATCGTTAACGAAACGTGTATTGAATCGATCCAGCAACATGCAACTAATGGGAGAATGAAAAATAGTCCATTGTTCTGAGCGTTGAAACTACCGTTATCCTGGCGAATAACAGCATTGCCATCGCCGGTTGAATCGCCCATCTACAACATTCATGGTCACACACCACAAATCTGCTCATCAATACTTTGCGCCTTCCTGCAGACTATAATGTGGATTGGATATGGCTGCTGGAAGAAAGGATACCTATGCCAAGCACAGCAATGATTGCCCGCGCCCGGTAGGATGAGGAACGTTCCGAGCGATTTTCGATATCTGTCTGCATGATTCCGAATACCGCATCGGATTTTTTGTTCCAGTCATAACTCTCGTTGTTGTGCTTCCTTGGCGGTCGGTATGAGCAATGCTCCCGGGTTGCCCGGGTAATTTGAATGGAAACCAATATAATTCTAATAGCATTTAATAAAAACTGTTGGCTGTGCAGATAAAGAACTGTGGTTGGTCTTTGTGCTTGTGGTTTTTGTCGGAAGGCTCGTGCAACCAACGAATCAGAAGGGTGGGTGGCTTAGCTTTTATTTTCAGCGATGAGAGCGAACGAAGAAGGTTTCTATTTCAAACTAGGCTGAATCCGGTGTACTTCGAAATCGATTATTTTGCTTTGGGTCTGGTATTGTTGATTTATGAGGGACTTGGAATGTTGATCACCGCTTACGTATGGTGACGTTACTCTTAGTTCTGTCTCAATGGCATTTTCAGACCCTTAATTTGTCAATCCAGTATGGAGGCCAACTTTTGTTTAGCTATTATAGACGCAGCTAGTGAACAAGATCATACTGGCTTTTCAACTATGGGTCTAGATGCTAGATTAGTTTTCATGATTTTTGTTTAGTACAAAATTCAAAGAAGTAATTTTCAATACATATTATCGTGAAATTTCATATCTCTACTTAACGTGTTCATAAGTAAAAATACTAATATGAAAGTGGACTATAGCGCGAACGTACGCAATGACACCGGTGTAATATTTATAATCCAAATTTCCATAGCTATAGTTTCAACTCGAGAATATCATATATGACCCTAAAGTACCTTAAAAACTATCATAAAGTAAGGTTCAAGGAAAGTATGTAAACCACTTTATTGTGTGTCGAAATTTGAAATACAAACAATTTCAGTGATTGTTCCACAAGAATCCGAATACCTATTGTACCCTCGAGCACTCCCAATTATGAAACAACACTCGCAGCGCATTTGTAGAATGACTTAACAGAAAGAAAAGCACATCAAACTAGCATACGCAAAAGAAAAAAAAAATATTCATCGCAAAACCCAGCACTAGTGGTGCAGGGCAGAGAACGAAAAATCAGCATTTAGAAGTCAGTCAGTGACCTCCTCGGTGCAAACAAAAGAAACCACCAACAAAAACGCAAGCGTCAGTCAGTATCAAGTGTGTGGGCTTCTCAAGCATCTCTTCTTAATGCGGAATAAGGCATAAGCTCCCCCTCCTGCAAGTGCCACCCCGCGCAAATCTATTTTTTTTCTCTTGCCTCGTTTTTTTTTCTTCGTACTTTCGGAAACTCTCCTCTCGCAGGGTACATTGCGAATGGACACAGCGCCGCAGATGAATGGCAACTGGGCATGAACCCTAACTATGGCTGTGGATCTGACGATCAAGAAGAAAACATGATGATTGAGTACTATTGGCGAATAGAATGTGCTAACAAACGATTTAGTTGAACAGCATCTTGCCGTTTGGCTCAGAGGCAGGGGTATCGAAACTATTTGTCGATTTGAATTTTTTCTTATTATCTTTTGCCTGGATTTTGAATTAAAGGATGTTCCGATCAAAATTTGGTCAAACAGTAATGTGTGTGAGTCGATCAAAGTTTTAATTAATAAGTCGAACTCTTCTTCTTTTTCAAGTTCAGTTAATACAGAATACAGGAGAAATATTCAGCTAAGCTTTCTTTTTACCGAATGCGAATTGTCGGGTCTTTCGTTCAACACCGGCCATAAGAAATCCTAGAGGGTTTGAGCTGTTTAGTGGGATATCTGAAACTAGAAATCAGAAGAAAAATTAGTATTTTACATTTAATTCCAAACTACCTTTGCTTATCTTGATAGATACGTGTATTTTGTCTACAATGTGCAGACTTCTTCAGTGTCTCGTACAAGTCGAGTTATTAGTACGACACACTGAAGTCTGCACATTGTAGACGAAATACGCGTATCTGTCAAGATTGGCAAAGGTAGTTGGAGTTAAATGGAAAATACTAATTTTTCTTCTCATTTCTAGTTACCGGCCACAAGATTTTGTACAGTCTCCTTGTCCACTTTATTCGCCACAGAACGCCAGTTAACCTTGAACTGTTTCTAGCTCACAACAGCCTGTTGAGTTTTCTTAAGGTTCCACTTGACGATGGCCCAATATTGTTCGATTGGGCGGAGCTCTGGCGTGTTGGGAGGGTTCTTGTCGTTGTTGGCAGCATACCACTACATGGTCCTTTTTCTGTAATGGCAAGAAGCCGAATCCGGTCAAAATAAAATGGAACAATTGTGTCGCCTTAGGAAAGACAGTAGACGTTTTTGTAGGCACTCGCTCAGACAAATTTCCTGGTTGACGGTTCCGGTCGCAATGTAAACGTTGCTCCTCAAGCCACAGGTACAGTTGGTCTGCCACACCAGATATCTCATCGCAAACTTTGACGGTTTAATGTGCTTGAAAATATCTGCCACCATTCCCCGTCCGGTTGCCGTATAAAATTCTTGTCCAGAAAGCTGTTTAAAGTCTGCCTTGACGTAAGTTTCATCGTCCTGTACCACGCAATCAAACTTCTCAGCATCGTCGTATACAACTTTCACGATCGTGCTTTGGACGACGTGTTTTGTTTATCACCGCGATTTGGAGTCACCAATTTCTTGTATGTCGACAGTCCACCTCGTTTTTAAACTCTATCCTCGGTTGAAGGCGCCACTCCCAGCTTATTTGCGACATCTCGGACGGAGAGGTTGGGGTTCCGCTCGAAACAGCGGGTTACTCTTTTTGTCGTCGCTGTGGCCTCCAACTTACGATTTCCCCCGATCCAGCTTTCCTGGCTGTCGTCAAACGTTCACCGAACACTTTTAATATGTTGGTAACAGTTGATTTAGCCACATTCAACAATTTCACCAATTTGGCGTGAGAGTAGTTTGGATTTTCACCATGCACTTGTAAAATTTTGATGCGTTGCTTCTCTTCCTTCCACAATATTTTGATAACTGAAGTGCTAATCTCAATATCAAAATAGAGGCATGATGCTACACGCACACATTTTCAAAATGAGGAGTGTACAACATTTTTTAATGCACGATGAAAGAAAATGCGTCAAATTTAAGTCGACCAAATTTTGATCGAAACACCCTTTATTTTTGAAGACAGCAACCCACGCTATTGAGCTTAAAGATCAGCAGGACATTTTGCATAATTTATTAATTAAATTACAATCATTTCTCGGTAAAACGTTTCTTCATATTTTTCATTTTATTATTTCGATGCAACGTTATATTTGAGCAGAAAATTTTAGGTGTATTTCTTCTTAGAGTTCCAAAGAAAGCATTTAAATCATTTCATAAGGCACTTGATACCAATATTATCCATATACAAAGTTTCTTCGATGATAATTCGATATAGGATAATTATTCCCTAGATAAAAGATAATTTATTTTTTAATAGACTTTTACTACCTAAAATATTGAAGAAATACTTACTTAATTATGCTGATCCAACGTCCTACTAGGCCGCACCTGCGTTAGGATTTTTCTCCATTAAACTCGCTTGTCTCCAGTTGCTCCACTTGGTTGAACCGCCTAGCTCGCTGAACTCCTCTGCGCCTTGTACCGGTCGGTCGGTCAGTGATTCAATCTTTTCCTTCATACAATGTTTTTTACATACAGTGACAAAGATGGTTCTGAGAACGCGTCGTTCGAAAAATTCAAGTGCTTGCAGGTCCTCTCTGAGCATTGTCCACGTCTCATGCCCGTAGATAACTATCGGACCTCAAGGACTTGTGGAGTCCAAAGTAGGCACTACTTCCGGTAATAATGCGTCTCCGAATTTCTCTGCTGCAGTTGTTATCCGACGTAACCAATGATGCGAGGTACACAAACTCATCCACCACCTCGAACTCATCTCCGTCGATTGTCACAGCTCTGCCTATGTGAGCTCTATCACACTCGGTTCCTCCATCCAAGAGACACCTAGTCTTCAACGCATTCACCTTCAATCCAACCTATTTCGCTTAACGTTTCAGCTAGGTGTACTGATCAGCTACAACCTGGAACGTTCTGCCGACAATGTCCATGTTGTCAGCGAAGTAGATGAACTGGTCGGATTTATTGAAAATCGTACCCTGCATGTTAAAGTCCGCACGTTTCATAACATCTTCTAGGGCAAAGTTGAACAAGAGGCAGGAAAGACCATCGCCTTGTCGAAGTCCTTTGCGTGTTTCAAACGAGTCCGATAACGCACCCGATATCTGCACGTAACACTGTACACCATCCATCGTAGCCTTGATCATTCTGGTCAGTTTCCCGGGAAAAAGGTTCTCGTCCAATAGTATCGTTTGTGGCCTTGAAGTCGATGGTATATATGGTATGTATGGATTTGATATTCGCGACATTTTTGGAGGATCTGCCGCAAAGTAAAGATTTGGTCAGCTGTCGATCGACCGTTCGCAAAACCGGCCTGATAACTTCCCACAAATCTGCTTGCAAGCGGCGATAGACGACGGAAGATAATCTGGGATCGCTCGATAGTTCTCACATTCTAACTTGTTACCCTTTTGTTGCACTCCTCCGGTAGTGGTTTTGTATCCTAGATTCTAACAATCAGTCGATGCAGACAAGTCGCCAAACTATCCGGGCCCATTTTTATAAGTTCCGCTCCGATGCCATTCTTTCCAGAAGCCGTGTTATTCTAAAGGAATTTGACAGCATTCCTAACTTCACTTATCGGGGAGTTGGCATGTCACCCTCCATGCCAATGAAGCCATTCCTCCTGTTGTCTTGGTATTCCGCCTCTGCGCCATTCAAGTGTTCATCGTAGTGCTGCTTACACCTTTCAATCACCTCACGTTCATCCGTCAAGATACCTTCATTTTTATCCCGACACATTTCGGCTCACGGCACGAAGCCTTTACGGGATGTGTTGAGCTTCTAGTAGAATTTACGCGTATCTTGAGAACAATACAGATGCTCCATTTCTTCGCTCTCCAACTCCTCCAGGTGACGCTTCTTATCCCGGAAGAGATGAGTTTGCTGTCTTCACACCTGTCTGTATCGCTCCACATTTTGACGAGTTGCCTGATACAGCTGCATTCTTCTCATCAGGAACCGTTTGACACTCATCGTCGAACTAATCGTTCCGTCGGTTTCTTTCCTCAAACCCTATGGCGCCTTTCGCTGCGTTGTTGATGGCTGCTTTGACGGTACTTCAGCAGCCCTCAAGAGGGACTTCGAATAGCTCTCCCTCTTCCGGCAGCGCAGCGAAATTAGTTGCGACTTCGGGTAGCTTTAGTCGCTCCAGCTTATACCGTGGCGGGTGCTGGTATCGAATGTTTTTCACAACGGAAAGTCTTTGGCGCACTTTGACCATTACCAGATAGTGGCCTGAGTTGATGTTGGCGCCACGATAGGTCTTGATGTCGATTATATCCGAGAAGCGTTTTCCATCAATCAAAACGTGGTCGATTTGTGATTTGGTCTGCTGTGGTGATCTTCAGGTGTACTGATATAGGAGGAAGCTGGAAGTAGGTACTACGAATGGTCATGTTCTTGGAGGTGGTAAAATCGATGAGTCTGAGGCCTTTTTCGTTCATAAGCTGGTGGGCGCTGAACTTTCTTATAACCGGTCTGAGTTCCTCCTCCTGGGTGACCTGAGAATTAAGATCTCCGATGACGATTTTGACGTCATGGTTTGGGCAGCTGTTGTATTCCCGTTCAAGCTACGCGTAAAAAGCGTCCTTGTCACTGTCGTCACTTCCTAGGTGAGGGCTGTGCATGTTGATTGTGCTGACATTGAAAAAACGGCCTTTGATTCTCTGTTGTCGATTGGCAACCAACCAATCTTGCGCATTTGCATTTCACCCATCACGATAAAAGTTTTACCCAGCTATGTATTGCCTCTGGTAGATGGTATAACCATCGTATGTACCATTGATTATTTCCAGCAAGCCTCCTCCAGCCTCCTACAATGTCAAACTTGCTGACCCTCAGTAAATCGGAAAGAATACTGGTACTTCCCGAGAAATTGAGGGTCTTACAGTTCCATGTTCCAAGGAATCCAATCGTTAGTCCTTTTTCGTTGTCTGGGTCTATGCCGTATTTACATCGTCTGCTTCCATTACTATTATTTTTTACGGTTTGTAGGGCCTGCAACAACTCGCTGTCTCGCCGAAGAACCATCGTGCACTGCTCTGTTTAGAGCCCCACGCTGGCACGAGGGCAATGAAAGGCCGCCACTAACGTGGAGAACAGACGCCCTTTCGAGTCGACCCTGATATGGTGGACAGACGCTCCGGGGAACTTTTACCCTTTTTTTTTTTACTTATTTATTTTCCGTCGGCCTATTTCCTCACATGGTGACAATCACCGACGCCAGGGAGACGACTCCACCACCTGGACCCTACCTAACGACTCATGACTATGAACCGGGACCAACGGCTTTACTTCCCTTCCGAAGGAAGACGTGACCAAGATTTTTTCGCCTCAGAAAAACCACCGACGTCGACTGGGATTGAACCCAGACCACTGGGGTGCCAGTAGCAATCACGCTTACCACTACACCACCGACGCCGGCACTTTTACCCTTATAGCAGGGTGACTCGCTTTGACAGGACTGCTTTCGGATATTTGTGGGATTTTGGAAAAAAACACAAAGTCCAGCAACTGCCTTACATCCTAGGCAGCCATCGCTGCCTGTCCGGGGATACTTACTTAATTCGCATCTAATCACCATATCTGGAGGCCGTTCATAATCCGCAACCTATGACCCGTCAGGTGGCTTGCAGCTAAGCTTCGCCAGTCTTTACCTACTGAATGGATTGCCCAGTAAAGAAATACATATTAAGGTTTGTTCACGGCAAAATCTGGACCGACTAAATTTGGGAATAAAAAATTCTGTTTTTTGGTCATTTTAAACAAATTAAAGTTAGCTAATTAGGCTGTATGAAGAAACTACAAAATTTTGAGTTTACTCCTAGGGGTGAGACAGCTCTACTCTGAGTTGCTTTGATGCACCGAGTAACTCGCGAGTAACTCAATATAGCTTAAATTGCATCAATCTTCATCGGTTCTTATCGGTTGCCAGGGTTTCAAAAAGTTTGGCTTCCAACCAGACTTTCAGTTTGTTTGAAAACATTGTGGACAATTCTACTAATGGCAATAGAAGATGGCACAGCGGTGAGCCCTACTAAAGTACAATGATGAGGCATGATAGCGGTATGTATAGATTCGTAATTTGCTGAAAATCGATTCTAAGAAGCTTGAAGCTTGGGTCGGAGTGCAGCGGGCTGAGCTCGTTTGTCTCTTCTCCACTAGTTCATAGTCTGTTCGTCTGGTGGAATGATGCTACATAATAAATGTGGAATAGTAGTGAATACGATATATTAGTGAATACGATATAGTAGTGAATACGATATAGTAGTGAATACGATATAGCAGTGAATGTAGCTTGCTTTCAAAAACAGATTTAAATAGATAAAATTCAAAACAATGAAAATTGTTAGTTTCCAATTGTGCAAACTCGCTGGACTACTAGCGTCGGCTAGTTTGGCTGTGCAAAAACAGAGATCAAAAAAATGACAGTGCTCGCATGCTGAGCAACGGGAGTTACTCGAGGTACCTCAAAAATAACTCTGAAATCACTCTCGATCAGGAGCTGTCTTGCCCTTGGTTTACTCCAGCCATTAGGGTCTGTACAGACTTCTCTGCAACCGATTTGGACGCTTATGTCCAAGATTTTCGAAATTTTTCTACAGTTGTAGCTTATTGTTTATATTGAGAGCGTTCTCTCTTCACAAGAGCACAATGCCGCTCGATAGGGCCCAACTCCGGGCAGTTAGGTGGATTTGCCACTTTCGGTACATCATGGACTCCATTCGCTGTCTATCATTCCAAAACATCTTTGGCGTAATGACAAGATGCCAAATCAGGCCAGAACAGCGAGGGAGCGTCATGGCTGCGTAGGAATAGTAACAATCGCTTATTTAGGCATTCTTCACGGTATATTTCCTTGTTTACCGTTCCGGTAGTAATGAAGCTTTCACTTGCTCGATCACAGCTGCATATTGCCTGCCAAACCAAATATTTTGTGGGAAACTTGGCCTTTTTCTTCGTCCTGAACACCGTTCCGTTGCATGACAGTATAATAAGACATTCCGAGAAGCTGCTTAAAGTCTTCCAGCACATTAAGTTTCATCGTCCAATATCACTCAGGAAAACTTCGTCAAATATCCTCGATACAACTTGCGAGCCCGAGTTTTAGCCGTCACATTCTGTTTATGATTACGGTTCGGTTCACTTTTCACCTTTAACGACTTCATACCTTGCCGGTGCTGGAAGTATGCACGAAAATTGGGGACATTCTAATCTTTCTAGCCACAGTACGTACCGAAAAATCTGGTCTCTTCTCCAATATTTGCTACACCTTCGCGTCCTTCTGATGGTTCCTGAGATCCGTTTCGTTCCGCTCCCAGGCTTCTTGGCTGTTGTCAAACGTGTACCGAAAGTTTTGAGAACGTTATGGACACTGTTTCTAAGAAAACCAAGCTTTTTTGCTAGTTTTCTTACTGACAGATCCAGATTTTCATTGCAACCGTACACTTTTGCAACTTGCTCTTCTTTCGACGCCATCTTCGATTTAAAAGCATGTAGTATCACCAAAAATTGATTTTACACAATGAACAGACATACGTTCATCAGTCTGCAAATTATTTCACGCGATGATGAAGTATTTTCAGAGATATACGTACACCGTGTCAAAAATATTCTCATACACTTTTTCCTTGCATTGGTGTCGTGCAACTACTCAACATGCTTCACGTATGTGTTGGTGTAGTTTTGCACTATGTTTATACAAACGCTTTAAGGTTATGTCCGATTGTTTTCATTCGGTGTTTATCTTTTACCAGCGATGAAGGAATTTCGTGCTGTTGTGATAAAAAAGTTTTTGAAAGGTGAAAGCCCAGAAAATTGAAAAACCTCGAAGTAAAGCGGGATTTTGTGTACCGAATCATCCGAAGGTACCTGCTCGTTGGATGACCGGAAGAGATCCGGTCGTACGCGTACGGTTCGGACTGCACGAATTGTTAAAGTGGTCAGGGAACGGATTGGACGAAAATCACACGAAAACTCTATACGTAAAATACCCGCAGATCTGAATGTTTCGAGATCGTCAATGCACAATATACTGCAAAATGGCCTCGGATTCCAAGCTTTCAAGAAACGTAAGGTTCACGGAGTTTCGGAAACTTCCAAGCAAAAGCGACTCGAAAGAGCAAGTCTGCTGTTGTTGTGGCACGGTGGGGAAGAATTTATCTTTTCCGAAGAAAATTTATTCATCTTGCAATAATCCCACAATGTCCAGAACGACAGATTGTGGGCTCTTTCTTCGAGAACTGTTCCAGAGAGTGATAGGAATATTCCATGGCTCCGAAGTGCTGCGTCAATGATGGTTTGGGGAGGAATTTGCAAGCGAGGCAAATTTCCACTGGTTTTCATCGAAAAAGGCGTTAATGTGAATGCCGTATATTATAAAACGGAAATTTTGTAGAAAGTTGTCAAACCATATGGACAAGAGGTTTTCAAGATGATCACTATGTGTTTCAGCAGGACGGAGCGCCATCGCATACTGCAAATCTCGTTCAGGGCTGGTGTTGAGAAAAATTGACCGACTTTTTGGACAAGAATGAATGGTCTCCCAGTTCACCAGATCTGAATCTCTTGGATTATTTCGTATGGTAATACATGCTGGTGAAGGTAAATGACCATAGGGCGTCTAATATGAACCAATTCAAAACCGCAATCAAACGAATTTTGGACGAATTCTTCCAAAACATATGGTGTAGGTAGTTGATCAGTATTATATTGAAATATAATGGGTAAATTTATCAAAACAATCTGGATTATCGGTTTGAAATAAATAGAGTTATATTTTTTATGAGAAAATATTGTACACGGTGTAATGCTATAAATTTACATGATACATTGATTATTTCTTCATCAAGACAATATCTCAATACATTTGTGCACTTTATTTGGATATACTTCAATCGTCATCACTACCGGTAGTATAACACTTGACATAATGTATAACTCTCATTACTTTAAAAATGTGCGTTTAACAAAGTTAGTTCTTTTTAAATAATCGAGTTAAAATAGAATTGATTTATGAACATTATGAACGTAGCATATTCACGACAGTGAGTTAGAAGTGACTGATGATGCGATCTACAAGCAAATTAATGAAATAGCACTGCTCTGCAATACCACTATTCATTATCAAGTAGCAAACTAAATTTTGAAGCCCCTAAATAACAGAACCCTTCATTAGAGCAAAAGTGTTGCCTTATTGTGCATCACAATAAACATCACATAGCTGGGACATATTATGAACAAGAAGTTGAACTTAGTTAACCTCAAGTTCTAATATTTTTGAAATTATCTAGTTACTTTAAGTGGTGAATTCCACGTAGTATAAAGAAGCCATAAAATCAACTCTAATCCTACGGTGAATGTTTTAAGCACCTTTCTAGAGTATGACCTTTGAATTGTCTTGAAAAATGCTCCAAAATCCTAAGTTTGTCTGTAAGACTTAGTAACTTAGTAACTTTTGTTTTGTTAATTCCAAAAATATTTGAATCGTGCTCAATGTGCTGTCAGAGTTGTAATTTTAATTGAATACATTCTGCCATTTTCTTTTTAATTTTGATAAATTTGTTCTGGCAGGTGTGGAGTGAAAAAAAAGGTGACCAGTGCATGTAGAAAACGGCCATTTGTAAGTCAGAAGCAGCAAACGAAGACAACGCGCATGCACCCGAGAAAGGCTGCCACATAATTTCAAATGCATTCACCACGTGGTGTACAGAGTTTTGTTGTACTGGTTGCATACCTAACGAGTGGTTTAGAAATGTTAATTTTGCGCTTATTTTGTCACGAATGCATGAAATTTATTACGAATCAACGTCGACAATTTTTATTTCTACGAATGAACAAGCGAGTGCCATTAAGGAAGCGGCCATTGGTGAGATATGTCTGACTATATCAATATAACAATAACCTTATTTTTAAATAATACCAAATACGAGCCTGGTGAAAATTCAACCTTTCCAAGTGTGGAAGTCTGGCCAAATCTGGTCTCTCTCTCTCTCTCTCACACACACACACACACACACACACACACCAAGTTGTACAGGGTGTGGAAGGAAAAAACGTTTCAACTTTTATATTGGGTTAATATATGTATCCAACGACTTCTTGTTGTTGACAGTGTTTTTTTCATGTTAACTTTTAAGTGCTGCATCAGCTTTGAATTTGTGTTATTACTAATTTTTGAAAATGAACGCCGAAGAAATGATTATGAGTCTGATGGTCACCCAAAAGACACCCAAACAATTTGAAGGTAATTGGATGTCAATTGGCTACAGTTTATTGCATCAAAAAGTCTCTTGAGGAAACTCTTAAGGGGTAGAATGCTACATATTGTTTTCCTAATTTTGCAGTTTTGGTTGGTATTTTCAATGGTTTTCTGAAATCATGAGAAATCACAAAGTAAATTTTCATTTTCATTTTGCAGCATTTGGTGGGGCAATAAGAGCGCAAGTCAGTCCAAAGCCGATGGTGAAGGAGGGGTAATGGCGAACTAGTCTATTCAGACCACATGAACTCCATGGGAAGGAACAAGGATAGGTTCGGGTAGGTGGTTAAGGTAGGGCGTTTTGGACCGGTTCAAAATGCTACAAAAAAAAATCATAAATCGAGCACTTGGCACTGAAGAAGTCTGTAAGTCGCAGACGAGATAGGCCTATCTGTCAGAAGACATGTCTTCTCCAGTGGAATTTGAAGGAATTTACTCGCTAGTTTACTAGTGACTATTTGAAAACAGTATTTCAATGTTTTATTTTTATTTTTAAAAAGTGATCAAATGAAGTGTTAATTTGAAATGATGAAATACGCGTATCTGTCAAGCAAAGGTAGCTGGAATTAAATGTAAAATACTATGATGTAGAAGGAGATGTTCGCTCATCACCATGAGGCACCAAGAGTGAACAACAATGTTTTTGGCCAAGAATGAAAGATGTGAAGAGAAAGTGTTGAAAGGTCCGTCAGAGTGCGGCAGGTAGGGAAAATTACACAGATGCTTTTTTAAATTGAGCGAAAGGGCATGTATCCAATGGTACCGAACCATGGACGTCAATCGTTGCCTAACATCCCACTGCAGGGTAGGTTGTAGCGACGGAACAAGTCCGCCACTTCAACAGAGCAAAAATTGACGCATGGAAAGACGCTCATGGTACCACTGTGGCTTGTATAGTTTATTCTTAGCGATCTATTGTGTGCACTCTGTTTACTAATGCGCACATGGGAGAGGAACTCTCTCCTTTTTTGGGTTTGTTTTGATTCGCACCGACTGACGATCACTAAAGTTTTTCTCGTCGTCTCCAACGTAGAGACCTCGGAGAGACTTTAGTGATCGTCAGTAAATGTCATGTAAATTTCTGTCCCCTAGACCGACACATGCAAGCGTCCTGAGGCACATAAGAATGAATTGAAAGAGATGAATTGCGTATGTGTCAGTTTCAGGAGCCATAATTTTACATGAAATCATTCTTTACGTTCCCCGACTTTTCACAGACATGAATTGCGGTTCTTATAAAATTCATAATTACAGGGTGCGGCAGAAAACAATGCGAAAATATGTTCTATTTGTTCTTTCAAATCCCATTTTCAACTAATTCAAGCAATAATATCAACATTTTCGAGTGCAGTTATCTTTATGAAGTCCATTTAAACAAATTTATTCAATGTGTCCTTCATTTTTACTAATAACATCCTCGATTCCTCCGACATTGACTGTGCGTGTTATGGTTGACTTCAGGGTTTTCACACTAGGGTGTGATGTTTTGCAGGCTCGAGCTTCAACATATGCCCAAATCGAATAATCCAACGGATTAAGATCTGGGCTGCTAGGGGGTCACAAATCCTCCGGCCAAAACTTCATGTTATCGTTCAACCATTTTGGGTTCGATTTGACGTGTGACATGGCGCTCCATCCTGCTGTAGGACAGCGTTCTGAACCTCGGAGAAGTTGGCCTTCACCCAGGGAAGCACTTGGTCCTTTAAAATACCGATATACACTTCGGTATTGATTTTAACTCCAGCATCAATGAAAACAGGCGGCATTTTCAAACCTTTGGACGCCACCAAGCCAAACATCATGACACCAGCTGGATTTCACTTTTTCCGGAACGTTTTCCATTTTCTGCGGTGTAATGAACCGGTCCGTGCGGTTGTTGGCCACAGCATCGATACTGAAAAGCTTTTCGTCGGAGAACAGGATTATCATTTTTTCCTTCTTCAACAAGGAAAGCAATCTCTTGGAACGAGTCACTCGTAGATCCTTGACCCGGTCCGTAATCAAGAGGCGTTTCACTCTGGATCTGAAAAATGCATGCAGGTCTTCTTTGATGATTCTCCGCATGGATTTCTCCGAAATATTGGCTTCTTTTGCAAAGCGCGGACGTCCGCTTCCCGGCTTCCGCTGCTTTGGACCATCCTGCAGGGACTTTTTTATGCGGTAAACTGTTGCCAAATGGCACCCTACCACCTTGGCAATCTCTTTCGGCTTCTTCTGGGCGAGCAACAAACTGGTGATCACTTCTTTCGCGAACATTTTGACGAATTTGCAATAAAACAAATAGAATGTTTGGATGCAGCACTTGAAAGTAAACATAAACAAATATACTTTCGACAGAAATTAGTCACTAGCTACACGAATTAACCCAATACTCAAGTTTGAACATTTTCGCATTATTTTCTGCCGCACCCTGTACTTCATCATAGTTAATTACAAATACTTGACGAGGTTCCGAAAACGTTTGCAAAGTTTCGGCCAAATCTAAAATACTATAGTTTTGTCATTTACTGATTTGGCGTAAAACCACTCTATAATATGACGCCACAGTGCAATACTCTTCTCCATTTCCCATACGATTCTGAGCAAAATCAAGTAAAATTCGTGTTATTTTAAGAAACGTTCTTTGACGTACATGACGTACAAAGCCCTCCTCTCATATCCAAAACAATGATTTGACAGTCCGGCTGAAAAACATCTCGAATTGAGAAATCAATGCATACCCCTTAATTACATTTCGAGCAAGAACAAACCATTTAGCATCCACTTTTTGTCCCAATCAGCTAAAACCAACAAATCTCCAATCATATCGTAATCATCGCAAAAAACATACCACCCGATTTATGGTAATCAGGGAATGTGCGGCGGTATGTTGTGGCACATCGAAACCGCAAAACAGCAAAAAGTAATTCTATTGATGATTTTGCTTTTAAATCCACCGATCCAAACCAACCGTGAGGGAAGGGGGTGAACAATGCGGAGAAGTGTTGGAACCCACATGTTGACAAACATCATTTTCCAATTTCACACTGCTGCAGTTCAGCGTCGCCACAGTGCCGATGCACTGGTGGGATCACGGATGATGCAGCCTTAAGGGTAGTAGGGCACTAGTCTAGTGGGGATGCTCGCCAGCATGATGCCGAATCGAACGTTGTAAAATGTGCATTGAACTGGAACGGTTCTTTGTGTTCCCGACGACGACGATTCGCCAAGGAAAACTGGCGAAACCTGCTGTTGAGAACTCCGTGTCTCATACGGGTGTGGGTATGAACAAGTGGCGAAGAGGAAAATCTTGCATACCCTTAATATTCCACATACGGATGGTAATCTCTTCCCATCTGATTCCATGTTTCGATGTAAAGCTTTCGCCTTCAATAAGTGAGATTTATTTTCCGATCAAGATCGTCCAAAGAATCGTCTTCCTGGTTGGTGCTGGGACTGGAAATTGAGCTGATAAATTCGAACACACTAAAAGATTGGAAATGAAGGTGGGAGGGTGGCGATGGTGGGAATGGATGGGCTAGAATACCGATAGACATGTTACGGGGAAGTGTGATGATTTCAATTCAGTGAACGAGCTTTGCTTGAATTGGATATTGATATTGATGGGTTGTTGCTTTCAATCGACGTTTATGACTTTGGTACTGAATGGATGGATTAAATCGAGGAAAGATGTTAGCTCCTTTCAATGGAGTAGTACACCTTTGGTTTGAGGCTACAATGTTGTGTCTCCTGTTGTAACGAAGTGATTTAAAACTTATTTAATTCCATATCACTTGATTTTCAAAATGATGATATGATTTATCGTGAGGAGAACGGTGTCCTTGAGGTCACGATTTTTTCAGATTTAACCATGTGAATATGTTTTCAAAATAACACCCATTGTAATGGTATTATGAGAGGAACCTGTGCAAAAATCCTCTAAGTGACCACTGCAAGCAGCTTTAATCAGGGAGCTAGAAAGTGATAGCTTTATTGTAGATCCAGTAACCCATTATAGACTGTCTGAAGAGCCCATTCCGAAGGTGACATACAATAAGCCCTGCATGTAAACATTACCGATATCGTTTGGATGAAGGAACGACATCACACTCCCAGATTTGGATATGTATAATTTTGAAACCAGGTACGTTATTAGATTATTTGAAAATAGGTTTGTGATATATATATTTATTATCAGATAGATCTCACCAACGGCAATAATTGTTTATCTAGAAAATGTGTAATTTGTTTATTTATTTACAACGGTAACTTGTTAGTATACACCTTATATCAAGTCAAGGGAAAAATACTATTTGGAATAATACATTTTTGAATAGAACTAAACAGAATTACGGTGAATCAATGTGACAGAGAAAAAAATAAATGTAATTTACGAAAGTAATTGAAGAGAAAAAAACTGGCTTAAGGAAACTAGTTGAGCTTAAATGCGGCTTTTCATAGCTGTTTTAAATTATGTTAGTGTTGGTTTTTGCTTCAGTTCAAGCGACAGACCGTTCCAGCAGGTGGCTCTGAACAGCAACAGGCTTTTACTACTTGACGATGATGAAGCAACGAGTGCGTTCTTGCTGTCCACGTAGACTTGTCTCATAAACGTACAGATCCGTAGATGATAGCTCGAGGGCAGATCGTGTCCCAGAATCGAATTGCGGACAGGTACCGTACAGTCACGACGCCGGAGGTTGGAGACAAATCGTACAGCAGATTTGAAGCACCGATGAAACTGTTCCTTGCGGCTGGCAGCAAGCCCAGGGTAGTACACACAACAAGAAAATGAGCAAGATTAGAAATTTCCATTTAATTCCAACTACTTTCCTTGCTTATCTTGACAGACTCGTGTATTTCGAATGTAATGCGCAGAATTTTCCAGTGTCGTGTACTAATATTAGTATTAGTACACGACACGAAGTAATCTCCTACAACTCTCAAACTATTAGTTCAATCGTGTGAAAGTCAAAGAAAATATTTAGCTCAATTTTCGTAAATTTGACATACTGACTAATTCGGCTTAACAGCTTTCGGCATACTGACACATTTGATCTAAAAGCGTTCGACCAAATTGCAGCTCAGCCTAATGAAATTCAGACCAATGACATTCAGCCTAATGTCTTACACCACTTCCCCCACCTCACTGCGATGGTGACCACGACTCGATGTAATCCAACTAGCTATAAGCCGGCTTGAATCATCGGCTTGTTGTGGGATTTGCTTTTCATCAAATTATCGATCGACTGAACACTTTACATTTGTGCCATACATAGTTCAGTAACTTTGTCTCAGGAAATTGTTCAAATGTTATGCCATGTTTAACTGTGTGTTGAGCTAAATATACAGTGTCCCAGAAAGTATAAGCACGATAAAAAAATCAAGATGAAAACAATTTTTCAAACCCTCGGTTCAACGCGCACTTGCAGCCTGCTTTTCATTCCGTTTCGACATTTTCTATTTCTTGGAGGTATGTAGATGGAATCTTGCCTTTTTCTCGTTGGACGTTACTCTTAGAAGTACCCAGTTTTTGTGGGAACATCTGGAACAGAGCAACTTTTTTCATTCGAGAAAGTCATCATGATCTTCAGATCCATCTTTCGGTCCATTGGACCTGGTTTTCCACCACATGCAACGCAAAGCTACAATTCTCATCAAACTTCCGAATTCTGGATTTCGAACCGCTGCGAACTCACACTTTCCAGTTTCGCCAGTTGACTAAGTGAAATATTAGGAACTGAGCACCTTATCCCAAGTAACACTGCCAAAGCTATCCAGCTATATTAAGTTTTATTAAAGTTTTATTCAGCCCTGAGCCCGTCTCTAACCTATCAAAGGTTTTATTTCGACTTTATGAACTCGTACAATGCTGTTGTTCTGGTAGCACTGGCCGTACGCATACATACGCGCCGACGACGTACACATGTCAGATGACATATGGTAAAAAGAGTAGAAGAGAAAGAGAGAGTGAGCGAGATGGATAAACGTCAAAGGTAGTAGGGGAGAAAAACAAAAAGAAACAGTGAATTGTTTGGTGAAAGAGTTCGAAAGAAGTTCAGGAAATTAGGTGAAAATTAGTTTAAAGTCAGAGTTTCGTGTGCTAATTTTGGTTAGACGATCACAACACAGAAGACGGTGAGTAGAGTGAAAGTTAGATAGCATGAATAAAATACATCAAACTAGATCTCACTCGCAGCAGCTGACTGAATATAAGTGAACGGTACAGTGGTGCCTGAACCTATTCGCGCATCCCATGAGCATTCACGGAAACGGTATAAATTCAACATACGACGTAGAATTAATAGACGGTGTAGGACTAACAAGCAATTTTGAAGAGAACAACAGCAATGATTAATTGCAATAAATTCACAAATAAATTATAAACAGAAATAAGCGAAAACGAGGTAGAAGCAGCTTGTGGACGGAAAGCAAACTAAAAATTGTGAGTAAGAAAAACCATCGACACTATGACAAAAAACTTGATAATTATATTTAATTAAACTCCACAGTTTGATCATCCCGTGAAGGTGATAGCGAAAACCGGTTTGTTTTTACATCCGACCTTTGATCCGAACAGCTGGTTTGAAATGCCGTTTAAGGACTCATATAACCTTATTGTGCTCAAGCATGGGAAAACTCATTCATTCGCATGAGCACCACCGATTTAGAATAGCAACCCTCGGTTGGTAACAGAATAGTGAACGAGTGTGATGTTTCCCATCAAACGATTTTACACGAATCCTCGAAAACGAACATTGTAGAAAGAATAAACGAGCAAAACAGAATCAGGCGAAACAAATTTCCATATAGGCGTTATATTGAATTAATGCGTTGCTACTGAGATTATTTTGACTCAGTGAATGCAATCAGTTGGAAGGATCAGAGCAGAGATCCGGTTTAAAATGCCGCTTTATGTTTTTATGTTGCATTAGGTTGATTCATATTTGAAATGTTCAATGATGTTTAAGGTTTGATTTGAAGAAATGAATGTGATTCAATAAATATCGCTCAGCTGAATCCAACTGAATGCAATCGTTCATGATTGAGCGGGTAAAAAATAGGCAATGAGATATCGTCCACACTGTTACCGTCCAATTCATTCGCTGTACGATCAGTTGCCAGTTTTGCTCAATTCTGTTTTCTACGAATAGACTGAAAGCAGAATAGTAATGAACAGAATCGGAATAATTTAAACGTGGTAACGCTCACTTCTGAATGTTCATGCGTGTGAGCGAAAATTAGCGCTAAGTGAACCGATTTTTCCCAAGCTTGATTGTGGTCAGTTGAAAAAGCATTTTAAAAACAAGTTTACCTCTAGTAAATGCATTACACACGGGCTTTGAGGGAACTCACCAACTGACCAAATAGTTTTATAGTAGTAACTACCTGAACCCGGTGCGAGCCTTGCAACGCATGCAACTAAATGAATGAATATTTAATAGAACTGGCGCGTTTATGGTTTTTTTTCTGAATGAATCTGGTTAAAATATTTTCGTTTGCTAATGTGTGTAATTTTTGCAAAAAAAAACAATGGTTTGTGTTTTTAATTTAACCCTTGGATCGGTAGTTTCTACCGGTTTTGGTTTCTGCGTAGAAGTATTTTATAGACAAAACATTAATCTTCAAACGAAGTCGTATCCTGTCAGTTTGAACGTAATTTTCTCTTGCATAACCTAAGATTAACTTCTTGTGCATAAAGTAGCTCTGAGAATAACTCAAACCATTCTTGACTAAAAAATGGTTCAAACCTCTATCAGAATATACTTCTATTGTTAGAAATACACATTTTGTGTTTAAATTGCACAGATAATTCTCATGTTTGGTTCAAATTTCTGTTTCATTTGTTTGAGAGTCAAGCCCCCCCCCCCCGCTCTCCAGAGGGAAGGCGTCTCGAACCTCCTACGAAAAAAAATCCTGCCTAAAAACCCCCACATGCCAAATTTGGTTCTATTTACTTGATTAGTTTTCGAGTTTTGCAGAAATTTGTGTTTCCTTTTAATGGAAGTCGTCCCCTTCCAGGCGGGGAAAGAGCTTCGAACAATCATAGGAACCTTCTCCGGCCTCAACAATCTCTACATATAAGTTTTCAAAACAGTAGGTATGATAATCATGTTTGGTTGACATTTGTGTCTGATTTTCATGAGAGCCCACCCCTTCCAGAGAGAGGAGGAGTCTCAAACCTCCATAGAAACATTTCTTGGCTCCGAAAACCCCCACATACCAAATTTGGTTCCTTTGGCTTGATTAGCTATCGAGTTATGCAGAAATTTGTGTTTCATTGGTGTGGGAGACCCCCCCCCCCCCCCATTCTAGAGGCGGGAGGGGTCTCGAACTATCATAAGATCCTTTCCCGGACTTAAAAACCACTGCATAAAAATTGATAAAGCATTACGGATAGTCCTCATATTTGGTTTAAATTTGTGTTTCGTTCAGTGGTGGCACGGGGACTGGATTTCAACATTTTTTTTGGTAACATTTGACACTTTTCATAACGGCCAAAGTGAACACACGGAATAAAAAAAATTACTAAAATTGAAAATGTCATGACATTCTGAAAAAATAAAATCATCTCGAGCAGAAATTTACATACAAGTGCACCGAACTTTTTCCTCACCGTGAATTTTCAAGGCACAATACAATCGAATTTCTTCTTCTCGCGTTATATTTTTCGCAACAATAGAATCACGTTTTTTTTTTTTTTTTTTTTTTATATCTTTATTATTGTGGCTTTCAGCCTCCTGGGCTGGTTCGCCACTAAATAGAATCACGTTCTTTTGCTGGTGTCTTTTCATCACTACACATTATACAAACCAACACATACATATCACCGAACCACGCTGTGGACGAATGACTGCCGCGTTGAAGCAATGACGTTTATATAAGGTCTGGGGCAACGCACTGCTTGTTTGTATTGGAAACAAAAAGAATGTAAACATTGCTGAGCTGACGAGTGATGACGTAACACTATTGCACTTTCTATTGGCGGGCATAGGTTCAGATAAAAAAAATCGGTTCAAACGTTTATTATGAATGCTGAATTGTGGAAATAATCATGATACATATGCTATTTATTGAGCAGAAGCATTTTCTCCCGATAACATGGATTATTTAAAGTGAATTGAGGTAATTGAATTTTTGCCACAAAAACTTTCAAACGCTGAGACTTGACAATAGAGTAGTGATATAGAGCCAATTCTCCATCATCGGTAGACTGGAATCGGTTGAAAAATTAGGTTTTAGAGCGCATACAATAAACAATCACGGAGCGAACGAATCAAAACAAATAGTATGACGTAGCACTTTGCGAGCTTTTGTGTAGCGTGGAGCAAGGAGTGCAGTGCACATTGGTCCGAAAGGGCGATTTTCAGGAATAAAATAAAAAGTGCACTTAGATGACGTGTAATCGATTTGGTGTCTTCAAAGAAGTTTTTGGTAAGATTAAGGCGCATCTGAAAAAGGGGTCGTCCATAAACTGCGTTCATCGGGGCACGATTTATTTTTTTTAACTTTTTTGTGTGACGTTTAAGGCTTTTGAAACATTCTACAAAACTGTAGAACTCATAATTTCCATAAACTTTGCAAAAAACATTAACTTGCTATCTAGTTTTTTTATTGAGATATGAAGCATTTTATATGGGAACCCCTTTAAAATCGGTTTTTTAGCTCTAACTTTTTTCTTTGATTTTTTCTCGGTCTACTATGTTCTAAAAAGTTTTTCCTTTTACTTAAACACACAACTTTTACGAAGACAGCAACACGCTATCTTTTAGAACTGAAATGATACAAGCGTTTTGTTGTTCAAAATATGCCATTTTCCAAGGGTTATATCTCAAAATGGCGCAAACATTTTGGAAATAAAATTACGTGACATTATGGTAAATATTTGACTTAACATTTACATGTTTTAATATATGGGGGGTAATTGATAATTACTAGGTGGGCATGAATCAAAGAAGTGTGGTTTTCGGTAAAAATACAGTCTTCAATGAGCTTTTCAAAGTAATTTCTTACTTTGAGTTTTCCGCGGCATTCTATGGTGAAGAAAGTTTTTCTTTTCACAAAAACACACAAAGTTTTGGATGATGGCTGTACTCTAGCCTTTAAATTTGATAAGATACAGGCATTTGTTTTTATCGAAACATACTGTTTTCAACAATAACAATGAAGGGAGGTGACATGCGACATACTATGTGTTGAGGAAATCAAGTAAGCCATGGAATCGCAGGAAGAGAAAATAATTCACTATCCTAACAATCGTTGCTGAGTACGGTAATAAAAAACAATAATTATCAATCGGAAAAGTGTTTAAAGAAAACTTCATGCCGAAGAAATAAACAGCTACAAAAGAACGAAAACAATTTGCAAGCAACCCAACCAAAAGCAAATAACAAAATTATTTCAAGTTTTGTTATTCAGTTACGCTGTTTTCATAACAGAGGTTGTTAGAATTTAGATCGCGGATGTTATTAAAATAACCGAAATTCTAACAAAAGATACTCTAGATATAACAAAATTATAGCAAACTATGATATACATATAACATAAACAAAACAAATTTTGTAACAGTTTTGTTACGATGTAGCAAAATCATATCAGCTAGTGCTAAAATTAATTCACTTTCTTTACGCAGCTTGTGCCTCCTTGGGCATTAAATCATAGTTTGTTATAAGTATGTTTTACAATTATCCAGATGAATTTTTTTTTAACAAATTTATATCATAATCAATTAGTCGTAACAAGGTTTGTTATAATTTTGTTATTTTTATGTTATACGCTTCTGGTCGGGAAACCATCTGAACAATTGGTCCTCTGTCTAGGTGAGTGCCCTTTCGGAAGCTGAAACTGAACATTATGATTATGAATGATTTTTTTTATAGAAATGTCCATTACAATATCCAATATCCAGAAATTGAACGCTTTCTGGATATTGGATATTGTGATGGACATTTCTATAAAAAAAATCATTCGCAATCATAGTGTTCAGTTTCAGCTTCCGAAAGGGAACTCACCAAGACAGAGGAACAATTGTTCAGATGGTTTGCTTGCAAATTGTTTTCGTTCTTTTGTAGCTGCTTATTTCTTCGGCTTGAAGTTTTCTTTAAACACTTTTCCGACTGATAATTATTGTTTTTTATTACCGTACTCAGCAACGATTGTTAGGATAGTGAATTATTTTCTCTTCCTGCGATTCCATGGCTTACTTGATTTCCTCAACACATAGTATGTCGCATGTCGCCTCCCTTCATTGTTATTGTTGAAATCTTTTCAAATTTAAAGGCTAGAGTACAGCCATCATCCAAAACTTTGTGTGTTTCTGTGAAAAGAAAAACTTTCTTCACCATAGAATGCCTCGGAAAACTCAAAGTAAGAAATTACAATTGAAAAGCTTATTGAAGACTGTATTTTTACCGAATACCACACTTCTTTGATTCATGCCCACCTAGTAAATATCAATTACCCCCCATATATTAAAACATGTAAATGTTAAGTCAAATATTTACCATAATGTCACGTAATTTTATTTCCAAAATGTTTGCGCCATTTTGAGATATAACCCTTTGAAAATTGCATATTTTGAACAACAAAACGCTTGTATCATTTCAGTTCTAAAAGATAGCGTATTGCTGTTTTCGTAAAAGTTGTGTGTTTAAGTAAAAGGAAAAACTTTTTAGAACATAGTAGACCGAGAAAAAATCAAAGAAAAAAGTTAGAGCTAAAAAACCGATTTTAAAGGGGTTCCCATATAAAATGCTTCATATCTCAATAAAAAAACAAGATAGCAAGTTAATGTTTTTTGCAAAGTTTATGGAAATTGTGAGTTCTACAGTTTTGTAGAATGTTTCAAAAGCCTTAAACGTCACACAAAAAAGTAAAAAAAATAAATCGTGCCCCGATGAACGCAGTTTATGGACGACCCCTTTTTCAGATGCGCCTTAATCTTACCAAAAACTTCTTTGAAGACACCAAATCGATTACACGTCATCTAAGTGCACTTTTTATTTTATTCCTGAAAATCGCCCTTTCGGACCAATGTGTCAATGTGGTATTAGTGTCATGAGCGAGTTTTACTCATTTCACTAATATCGTTGTGGCAACTGCGCCAGACTTTATATAGACGTCATTGGCGTTGAAGTCCAGTAAAAACAACAAACAAGAAGAAGAAGAACCAAACCATGCACATATTCAACCGTTGTGTATCCAACAACAAAAACACCTCTAACACGTACGTCCCCAACCCCTCTGAGAAAAACATAAATTTAAAATTAATAATACTCCATCGTTAGCCATTGGATTTTGATGCGGTTTTTGCAATAGATCACAAAATTATCCTCATTTGAGGATCAGCACTGTTTACTTTGAAAATATCAGAAGTTTCGAATTCCAAAGTGGGAGTACAGGGGTAAGTACCTGTCTTGGGATGGTTGGCAACAGATTTTTAGATGCGAAACATGGCATGCGGTATATCAAACTTCATTATTTTGCAAAACAAGGTAATCAGAAGACATTTTGAGGATTTATGACCATACTGACCACTAAAAGAGGCTCTGACCATACTGACCACTACGGGATCCGAGTTCCTTCATAAAAGTGGACATATTCAAACGTTTTTCAAAACCTGGCTTTCGACACATCAAACTTTATTATTTTGCAAAGCTACGTCATGAAAAAGCGTTTTCAGGATTTCCGACCAAACTGGCCACTTGGGGAGACCCTGCGAGATCCAAGTTTCGACAGGAAAGTGGCCATATTCAAATGTTTTCAAAACCTGGCTTGCGACACATCAAACCTTATGATTTTGCAAAAATAGGTCTGTGGAGGACATTCTGAGGATTTCTGACCATACTGGCCTCCCTAGCCTAGCAGGATCCTTGTTCCTTCCGAAAAGTATCCATATTCAAATTGTAACTAAAAGCTGGCTTGCGGTGTATAAAACTTCATGATTTTGCAAAACTTAGTCTTTAGAGGACAACCAAAGCGTTTTCCAGAAAACTTTATCGTACTGCTTATGCTCGTAGGACAGATTGGACAAAGAAGACCTCATCTCACTTTCATAATCCATCCGTCCTCTTCATGCTCTTTTTCTGAACTCTGTTACGCTTTGATGCACTAAAATGTGCGTTTTTTTACCAGCTCGACAGTATCCTTTTCCAAAAAAATGGTTTAGTTGAGGCCTGTACCACTAGCCAAGGCAAGCATAGAGCTAATGTCAAAACAGCTATTGTGGCTTCATGGTTGAAAAAAGACAACTGTTTTGGTTTTGTTTTGTTCTATAGTGTGAATTATATTTGTGCAAAATGAGTGACTCGAAAACCGATACTTCAAGCATAACGGACCAAGATTCAGCCTAGGTGAAAAAGGATATTGATCCAGAGATAAAGTTTTGCAAACTCAAGCAGTTTGATATGTCACAAGCCAGGTTTTGGTAACGATTCGAACATGGCCACTTTTCCAGAGGAACTCGGATACCACAGGGCCTCTTTAAGTGGCCAGTATGGTCAGAAATTCTCAGAATGTCCTCCTCAGACCTATTTTTGCAAACTCACAAAGATTGATTTGTAATAAGCCAGGTTTTGGAAAATATTTGAATATGGTGGAACTCGGATCCCGCAGAACCTTTTCTAGTGGCCAGTATGGTCAGGAATCCTACGAATGTCATCCGCAGACCTATTTATACAAAATCATAAAGTTTGATATGATAGGTATGGTCAGAAATGAAGTTTGATATGCCGCATGCCATATCTCATGTCCATGAGATAATTTTAAGAAAATGGTTGAGTTCCTGAATCCAAAGTTGCCAAAAGATTTCTAATCGGTTGGACAGTTCCATAGAAATGGACCTTTTAGTTTCCGTGTTAAAGATGTTTCCTGTCGGTCTTTTGCGTAATAAAGTAAATAAGCCACCCCCCTTGCTTTGCATTCATTATTTCCCTCCTACAGAGTTTAAATATCCTACTATGAAAACATAATGAAATCTTTTGTATTGTAATCGTAAAAGGCGAATTTGTTCTCTGTTGGATACATAACGGTTAAAATATAAGCTGGGAAGGAGAGCTTTTGATAGATCCCAGTTTGTTTGCTTGCTGAAAACAAATGTCTTCTACATTTTCTTTTCTAAATGTCATGACATTTTTTTTACATTAATATAACCGAGAGAAAGGGAAATATGACCAAAAGGAATCAAAAAAATAAATGCTTTGTCTTTCATACGACACCGCGCACACTGTATCATAGCAGAGAGCAAAATAAAAAAAGAATACGGGATGTTCGTGCTATTTGCTTTTCGCCTTTTGGTCTCACAACATTACAATTAGATTGAAGCGGGAGGTGTCGGCAATAATTGTTAGCTTTGTACAGTGACCATTATTTTCAGAAGCAAACCGTTTTTGAAAAATGTCAACCGTTACCACTACTGGTTTCGTTTGTATGGGAAATTCCCTTTCCAGAAGGAGAAGGGGTCTCAAATTACCATAAAAACATTTTTTGCCTTCAAATACTCGTCCATACCGAATTTGGTTCCATATGCTTGATTAGCTCTCGAGGTATGCAACACTGGAATTTTTTTCTTAGATATTATTTAATGCTAAATGAATCAAAAGAGCAGAGAACAGAACAAAGCAGAACAACAAAAACCAACCACGATATCACAGTGAAGTTTGACAGCGATGGCCTTTTGCTGGTTTCCATAGCAGCCAATAGGTTTTATGAAGGTTCTCAAGTGGAAGTAACATCTTGAACTAGAACTAGAACAATTTCAAAATCTATATGGTCTTATAAAGGTTTTATTAACTTGTTTTCACAACCGTCTATAGAGTGGGCCATGTTGTACAAATTTCGGCTTTAAAAAAGCATAGAAGAGGTGTTGGTAGAGGAAACAGTTTTAAAAGCCGGAAAGAGTGCTAAACGACTGGAATAAAACTAAAATTGTTACTATGGTATGTGAAAAAATTTTAACGCTTTTCGGGAGAAATGCCTCGGATTTCGATTACTTCCAATCCAATTCCAATTCCAGTTAAGACATGCAAACTTTCAAAATGTAAACAACGACACACAGTGAAAATTACGTTATCAGGTTTCATGCAGAAACCGTGCTTATACACTGTGGGACACCCTATACTGGTAGTAAACAGGCTGAGTCTATTTCAGCCAGACGGAGTCCAAGGTCAAAAATTGCCAGTGATTTAAAACGGCTTCCACCATTGCAATGGGACAATCCAAATGACATAAAATATGACATAATGAAACTGAATACGCAATTCTTTCAACTTCAAAACTTCCATCTGATTATCACCGTCACTTCACAACTTAGTCTTGTCAGAATCAGAGAGAAGCAATTCACGCCACCATCGACACTTTGTCCCGACAAATGCGAACAAATTGATCATTAAGATAATGCCCCACATCCCCCCCTCCCCCGGTTAACAATCCATCATTCCCAACGAGAAGATAAGACATTGCGACCAAAGTTTTACATTCTAATGTGTTGACGGCGAAAAGGACCCTTTCCTTTCCTGCAGCCATTAATCACAGTCCCGAAAATGGAGGGGAAAACAGCACAGTCCCAGCCGGAAGCAATCATAGTGAAACATTCCCGAAACAATCTCAGATAGCAAAGCATCCCACACATACAATTTTCGCACGCTTTTACAATCCCTTCTCGCCCTTCACCACCCAAAAAAAAGGCGCCGATGGGAAAACTTTTGTCATAAAATATTTTGCATATCTTTTTCCGGCAGTCGTCGTCGTTGACCATCTCATCCTGCTTGACGAAGCACTTTCTCCGAATCTTGATGACGATCATACCGGAGGGTTTCATAATTACCACTCGAATTGCCGATAAAAGCGGAGTCCATTTTTCTGTCCTCTTTTTGGATTTGAATTTTTAGTATTCAGCTAGGGGGATGCCATTTGCTTCCTCATAAACGCCATGGTCGAATACGACCGAAATAGCCATTCGTTGACGTTGGACAGTGGCTCAGGTTGTGCCGGATCAATCTCACAATTTCATCCGCTGACCGCCCCCAGTTAATGCTGATTTAAAAGCTTGCTTTTTGGATCACTTTTTCGTGTTGCTACTCCCCCAAGGGAGTACTTATGGCCACACTTCAGCACGTTTTTCTCCGGGCCAAAACCGAAAACCGCAAGCATATCGACGACCGCACCGACGAAAACAATCCTCCTTCGGGACTTTGGTGGATGGTGAAAATGGATGTGTTGAGTGGGGGTGGTTTTCTACTCGGTCGGTGGGTCACAGTGGGTGGGGAACCCGAAATGAACCGAAATGTGGGATCACCAGACCACCGGACGACATTGTCATACGGGTTATGGGTTGCACTTTGCATGGGACAAACTGCCAACTGCAGGGAGAAGTTTAAATTTTAAATCACTTATAATCAGTACGGAGTACGGTACGGTAAGTCTGGTCCGTCCAGCGGTGAATGATGATGGTTAATGGGTAAATTTAATCGCTGTGTGAGTGATGACGTGAGACAACTTTTGAATGCTGTCGTAAAGTGGTTCAGTTATTGCAGGGTGGGGTTTGGGAGAGGAGATTTTTCATTGTGTAGGTGCATTAAATTTGAAATTAATAGCAAATGTGCTCTAGTGGAGGGGAGATTACGTGATATGAGATAGAGTGCATATTAAAATGCTTCAATGTCAGATACTGAGAGAACTGCACAGAAAAAACAAATAATTTTAACAAGCACGTTAAATTTCCCCTCATTTAATTTCAAGCCAAAGTAGGCGTAAAAAAGGAAATTGTTTGCAATCTTTCATGCTCCATACAAGAATGTTTTCAACCTTTATAAAACAAGCTAGATTAAGGCGTTATCTGATTTCAATTTACATAAAACATCCCATTATTTTTTGCCAAATCTATAGACTGTTCCAGAAAGTATAAGCACACTTTCAAAATAACAAAAAAGTCAGCTTTTTTTTAGTTTTAATAATATTATTTGGCAAATCATATTTGTATTTGTGTTTTATATAATATTTTACTCTCGTTTAATCAAAATATTTAATCATAGCCAAGACTCCTAACTTTTCCTCTAACATGACCCATTAGCTTCTGCACAGTGGTACTTCCCACCATTTAATCCACTTTTGGCCAATCTTTTTTTAAATTTTTGGATGCCGTCCGCTGGTTTTATGAATTTTCGAAGATTTGCCCAAAAAGTCTCGATTGGCCGTGCCTCCGGGCAGTTTGGCGGATTCATGTCTTTCGGCACGAAACATACATTTTGACTTTTGTAGCATTCTAAAGTGTCCTTTGCACAATGACATGACGTCAAATCAGGCCAAAAAAAACCCTTGATCTTCGTGCTGCCTGATCATCGGCAATAATCGCCTCTGGAGTCATTTCTTAAAGTATTTCTGAGTGTTCATCGTCTCCGTTGTGACGTACAGACTAGATGTTCTACCAAACTCGAATATTGCCTGCCAAACCATAACCTTCTTATCGAATTTTTCGGTAAAAATTGCCTTCTCCGTTTCTGGGATGTCTTTGTCTTCGCTTAAAGTATAAATTTGTTGTCCGGCAAGCCATTTGTAATCTAGTTTCACATACGTTTCATAGTCTATTATTATACACCCAGAATTTCTACACAATAACGAATCGTAGAGTTTCGGGCCCGTGGTTACACGGATGCGGCCTGTTTTGGGTTCCTTTGGGTTTTTTCTGCTTCCGGTATGTTTAGCCCAAGTCTTTCTTGGCACGCATGACGTTACCGATGAGGTCCCTAGTTTTTTCGCACCATTCCGAATGGAAGTCGCTGGTTTTTGCTTGTAGGCATCCCTGATCTTTTTATCGATATCCGGACTAACAGGACAGAATTTCCGACCACTCTCCGGCGCATCTTCAAACGTACACTGTTCTCTATATTTTCGAATCGCATATCGTACCGCTCCGACGCTTACACCCTCTTCTTTGGCCAATTTTCTCAAGGACAGTCCGCTCACAGTGCACCATTTGTGCACGATACTTTTTCGTTGTTCCGGAGTAAGACCGCGCATTTTGATAGGTAACACAAAACTTAGCACTTTTTTGATGCTATGTCATTCAGAAATGTGCAAACAAAAGGACGCAGCCAAAATATGATGAAATATTTCATCATATTCAAAGTGACCGTTATAATAAGGTGTGCTTATACTTTCTGGAACAGTCGTTAGCATTCCTGTTATGTGCATTAGATAACGCAAATTCAATGTTTCTTTTTATCTGTGTAAAGGTTTGCAAAAAAACAATTTGCCAGAAAAAACACATGCACCAATCAACAGTCTAATCTAATTACTTGTCGAGAATTAAATAAACTTAATATATAGAAAATAAACGTTTCAAAAAACAGTATCGACTATTTTTTAATGACAAACATGATATATTGACGAATTTCACGCCAATTCGTCATCGGGATTGGCAGTACCCTCTCAGAATCCAATGAAACTTTGTGAGTGAGTAGACTATGACTTTTCAAGCAACTTAGAATAGTTTGTTTTTTTTCGAAATTTATCTAGACTACCATTTGAAAAGGATTTAAATTTTTTGATCGATTTTTTTAAATCAAAATACCTCAAAAAGGAACAGACTTACAAAAAAGTGATGTGCACGTTACTTTCAAAAAATCGTTCTAACTTTTATGAAAAAAATTGTTAAAATTTATGTAGAAGGAGATGTTCGCTCATCACCATGGGGCCCCAAGAGTGAACAACAATGTTTTTGGCTAGAATGAAAGATGTGAAGAGAAAGTGTTGAAAGGTCCGTCAGAGTGCGGCAGGTAGGAAAATTAACAGATGTTTTTGAAAATTGAGCGAAAGGGCATGTATCCAGTGGTACTCGAACCATGGACGTCAATCTTTGCCTAACATCCCACTGCAGGAGTGGGTTGTAGCGACGGAACAAGTCCGCCACATCAACAGGCAAAAATTGACGCATGGAAAGACGCTCATGTACCACTGTGGCTTGTATAGTTTATTCAACATTGTTGTTCACTCTTGGTGCCCAATGGTGATGAGCGAACATCTCCTTCTACATCATAATCGTTACTCCTCGCACGGAGAATACATAACATAACAATTAATGTATGTAAACCCATAAATGGTGGTAACCATTAATTATACTGAGTGGGGACCAGTATCGCATCGCTTCACGATGTTTCTCTCCGAGGTCTCTACGTTGGAGACGACGAGAAAAACTTTAGTGATCGTCAGTCGAGTGCGAATCAAAACAAACCCAAAAAAAGTAGAGAGTTCCTCTCCCATGAGCGCATCAGTAAAGCAGAGTGCACACAGTAGATCGCTTCAAGAATAAACTATACAAGCCACAGTGGTACATGAGCGTCTTTCCATGCGTCCAATTTTTGCCTGTTGAAGTGGCGGACTTGTTCCGTCGCTCTACAGCCTACCCACAGTGGGATGTTGAGGCAAAGATTGACGTCGCATAGTTTCGAGTACCACTGGATACGCATGCCCTTTCGCTCAATTTTCAAAAACATCTGTTAATTTTCCCCTACCTGCCGCACTCTGACGGACCTTTCAACACTTTCTCTTCACATCTTTCATTCTAGCCAAAAACACTTGTTGTTCCTCTTGGTGCCCCATGGTGATGAGCGAACATCTCCGCTTCTACATCATAATCGTTACTCCTCGCACGGAGAATACATAACATAACAATTAATGTTTGTTAAAATTGTAAAATTGATTCTTACACGCTAAAAAACTAGAATTGGACGAAATTTTTTTTATTAGTGGCAATATTATTTTCTAAAAGTTCGCCATACATTGCAAGATGGGCACTTTTAAGGAAAAAAAAGTTTTTCTAACAACAAATTTTTCATGTCCAATTTTTACCGTGTATCGCGCAAACTCGTCTTATAATTTGGTCCTAAAATCACTCAAAAGCCAATTAAAATTATTTATAATGACAATTTGGATTTTTTCAGGGTCTGCGAATGTTTAAAGAATCAAGGCTACTATTGGAAAGGGCTAATTTTTAAATTATTACTTTTTTAAACTTTAGTGATAATACAATTCAATCAGGTGGTTTATCCTGTTGATTACCAATCCTTTGAAGTATATTACAAAAAGGACAATAAATTGGAAAACAAAAGCTTTATCATAATATCTGAAGTATTGACCCATGACTCAATAGCGGTTCAGTTGTTTGTATCAAAATTGCTAGATTTTATCAAACAAAATTCAATATATTGCTCAAAAATTATGTTCATGTCAGATGGACCATCGACCCATTAGAATTTTGCCAGCGTGTGCAATTTCAAGCCCATATATGGATTGTAACGTCTCATGGGAAAGGACCATGTAATGCTATTGGTAGTAATCTCAAGCGAATGGCAAAGAGAGCAAGCTTTGCTCAAGATTATGGAAACACAATCAAAACTCCTCGAAAACTATATGACTGACCAGTTGAACAGTCATATATAAGTATTACAAAACTGAATTTCTGCTTCATATCAGCTAAATAGTATACAAAAATGTCAGAAGAACTTGAGGAGTTCTACAGTCACTTAAAGAAAATACCTGTTACACCGGTTTATTGCTTTGTACCTATTTCAGAAAATCAAATTTCAGCTTACAGGTTATTTTTCCCATACCAAAGTCATTTTTGAATCGCCCCTGAAAATAGGAATCTTCGAACAAGCAGTAATGAATGACTTGCACCTAAACGTACACTTTTGATTCTGTTTTACTGATGTCAAGGAAAATTTAATGTTTTTCCCTTTTCAAATGTTAGTCTAGATGATTATTGTTTTTTACCAAATGTTTAATACATTCAATTCTTTATGACTGTTAAATTTTATTGGATTCTATAGGGGTGTCGAATAACATAACTAGACTAATTTACGTGATACACGGTAAAAATAGGACATGATAAATATGTTGTGAGAAAAAAATAACCTTAAAAGTGTCCATCTTGCAATGTATGGCGACCTTTTAGACAATGATATTGCCTATATTAAGAAAAAAAATTCGTTCAATTCTAAGCTAGCCATTTATTGCAAATTGACTTTAAATTTAAAAAGAAAAAATTCTTGTGTGTAAGAATGATTTAACAATTTTTGTCAAAGTTACTCATACATCATTTTTTTGTAGGTCTGTTCTTTATTGAGTTGTATTGACATGAAAAATTTGTTATTAGAAAAACTTTTTTCTCTTCAAAGTGCCCATCTTGCAATGTATCGCGAAATTTTTGGCAATTATATTGCCTTTATTTAAAAAAAAAAAAGTTCAATTCTAAGATACTTAATTTTCGCAAATTGATTTTAAATTTTGAAATATTTTTTTTATCGTGTAAGAATTGATTTTATATAAAACTTAAGACATTTTCATAAAAACCACTCATACATCACTCTTTTGTATGTCTTTTCCTTTTGGAGTTCCATTGATTTAACAAAAAATCGATCAAAAAACTTAAGCCCTTTTCAAATGGCGGTCTAGATAAATTTGAAAAAAAAACAAAGCATGCAAAGTTGTTTGAAAAGACAAAGTCTACACGTCCACAAAGTTTCATTAGATTCTGAGAGGGTGCTGCCAACCACTGGATAGGCGTGAAATTCGTCATTACTGACTGATCATTAACGACATCTTTAAAATATCTACATATTTGAAAACCACTTTAACTACAAATTTTATCAATTAAAACCTCTAAATCCATCAAATTAAAGCCTCTAAATCCATCAAAGACAGTGTGTTGCCAAAATTATATGTTCATGGTCAAAATAATTTCTTCCTCAATATTTTCTTCCGCTTCTCAAATTATCCTTCAAACTTATATTCAAGATATTAATTTTTTATTGAAAAATGGTGATTTATTCGTCGTTGCTATCAACATTTAAGAGAAATCGAAGAATTTTATTTTAAAAAGGACATACATCCACAGTAATATTCAACTTAAAAATTCTTCGTGATTCACATACGCACTCATAGTCAAAAGAGACCTCTTATCATTATCGTTCATATGCATTTAAATTTGTATCCTCATATCAATTTTTCTCCCCTTTAAAAAAATAATGATATTTGAAAAAAATTTGTACTAAAATCGCGACACCGCTAAGAACACCGTTTCCATACAACTTTAAATGAAAATGTTAGGCGAAAAATACTATTTTCTTTCAGGACCAAACCTTTGAACGCCAAAATGATCATAACTAATGACACAAAAACCCTATAACTATGGTTTGTTCAGCAAAGTTGCTTCAAATTCAATAAAAAACATCTTTGTACACCATTGCGCTTCGTCAAGAAATGTGAAAGATCGAATTTATATTTCAACATATTCAAGGGCCTAACGAAAACTGATTTCAAATTAAAGTCCTAATTATAAAATGCAACTTTGCCGAAGACAGTTTTGTTCTAGAGTTCCATCTTCATATTAAAAATAATGTATTGCTAAATTTTCAATTCTAACCCAGTGTTCATAGTAAGCAACATTCGTACTGTTTGTCATCAGCAAAATACTTGCATTACACCTTATTCATACAATGTGCAAAATTGATTTCGTGAGGACAAGCCAATCGCTGTTCCTCTTCTATCGTATCCGTACATGTTGGTATTGCTGCGTCACACGCTTCAAGTCAAAAATTTTGACTTCATCTTCATTTTCTCTCTCCTTCTCACGGGTTACATCCCAAGCAACATTGCCAAACCCATCCAGCTTTATTAAGTTCCATTAACGTTTTATGAAAGCCACTAGAAATCAATTTGGTTTTATTATGGCAGTAAGAGGTGCCAATAGGTTTGAAATTTTAGTCAGGTTTATGAGAACGTACACAGTTTCTTTACAACGATTTGAAAATTTTGTCTTCTAAAGTTTCTTTCACTCCTATCAAACGTTTTTTTTTTGACTTTAGGAACTCGTAAAATTCTGTTTTGAAACGCCGTTTTGCGGACTTATTCAATTTATCTTTTTATGGTCAGTTGAAAAAGCATTTCAAAACCATTTCGCCTCCAGTAAATGCGTCAAACGGCAGATTGGCATTGAGGAACGTCACCAAATGACCAAATAGTTTTAAAGCAGCCATTGCGAAGATAATTTGGCTTTTTGGCAAAACTGTAATTTCTTCCAATTTCCTTATTGAAATATATGAAATAATTGAAATGTGGAAAAATAAATTCCAAATTTTAAATGTTATACAAATGAACTGTAGATCTGTGACCGATTTGGGCATTCTTTTTGATAACCTTATTGAATTCCATAAATTTTCAGAAAATTCATGATTAATTTATCGAATATATTTATTTCAACTTTTCGTTGTAGTATACTCGCAGTATCTTCGCATAATCTCCGACGTGCATTTTATTAATTTATTTCACCATAAAATTAAATCCGCATATGATTTGGAACATAATAAGTTAAACAAAAAACTCAATTCGTTTTGGATATTTTGCTATCAAACAAAATTTTCCGCAACACTAGAACTTGTTTCTTAGATATTGTATACTGCTAAATAAATCTGAAGAGCAGAGATCCGAACAGAGCAGAACAACAAAAAACAACCACGATATCACCGTGAAGTTTGACAGCTGTGGCTATTTGGTCCTATGCTGGTTTTTATGGCAGCCAAAAGGTTTTATGAAGATTCTCAAGTGGTCATTACATCTTTCACTAGAACATTTTCAAAATCTTTATGGTCTTGTAAAGGTTTTATTAAATTGTTTTCACAACCGTCTATAGAGGGCGCCACTTTATACACATTTTGGCTTTGAAGATTCATAGAGAAGGTGTTGGTGGACAAAACACTTTTGGATGTAGTTTTACCAGCAAAGCCGGAAGAAGTGCCATATGGCTGGAATAAAACTTAAATTGTTACTTGGGATAGCCTAGAGAGATGAACCCTGATTCTAAAGCAGCTCTTCTCAATTGGACACGATCAATTCCCAAATAAGAAACCTTGAAGAAACGCACGGAAACCTCTTCCTCTCCACTCCACAGTAGCATTTTTTTTTATTTCGAGGGTAATTTCTAGTCGATAAAGCAGAATTGTTTGACATGCTTGCAACGGTAAGCACCAGAGAGACGTTTCTCTATACTATTATCGACAAAATTTTCGAATTTCATATTACTGTTTTCGTACAACGTACGAATAATCTAAGCCTCTCTAATAAAAAAAAATCTTTTTGAATATACAAATGCTATTTGTCTTTTGACATTGCCTACGAATCCAGCTTCATAAATAGTACAAATCAATTCGATTGCAGAAAACAACGAAAACATTGCTGAGATATGCGCACGATAATTATAAAAAATAAAATTTTATTTTCAGTGTAGATTTACTGGTTCATTTACTTGGATTACTTCAAAAGTATTTTTCCATGGATGTTGTCGACTGCAGTTTGGCATACCTACAAAAAGAGAAAGAAAAAAATTAGTAATCCCAATCGAATTCCATTATTTTAAACTAGCATAAAGTACACAAGGAGATGTTCGCTCATCACCATCAGGCACCAAGAGTGGACAGTACTGTTTGCTAGAATAAAAGATGTGTATGAAGAGAGAGTGTGAAAGTTCCAACTGTGTAGCGCATATCTCCTCCTACATCACAATCGTTACTCCATCACTCCGGTACATCATGAGATTGTGAAATTGCTGTCTTAATACTCTAGTCAACAACAAACATGTGAACACTATAATGAATATGTTCATATTGGGATCTCCTGTTGTTAAATCATTTTTGTTTCAAATCACTCTTTTGCAACAAGGTTTACATCAGTTCGAAGTTTGACAAACTTGTATTGCAACTCCGTAACGATCGAACGCGAAATAATTGCAACACATACAACTGGCTGTAACTTTTTTCTCACCGAAAATAAATTGACCAAATCTTGGACAGTTCCTCTTTAAAGTGTATTGGCTACATCCTGTGAATTGCGTAGGTGTGCAGATTGTTGCAACGATAATGGAATTTAGTCAAGTGGAAAAGCGTACAAGCTCCGGAGCTGTCCTATCGTGATAGGGGGGAAATGCTGCGAATCTGTAATTCAACCATCTCATGAGTCTAAAGAGGTTAAACGACCGGTTGAGATTGGCTCAGCCTGTAGGAAGACGGAGGTAGAGGTTAAGGGTAATTTCGTGTTCCAAAACATTTCAACACGTGATGATGCTGAAATTGTCTGCATTTCGCAAAGCTACGTCCAGAACGTCAATGCCAGAGCTGTAGAGGGTGTCCCACATCAAGTTGCATCACGAAAAAAAAACGCTGCACTGAAAATTAAATTTCGTTTATATTACGAAATCGATGGTGAAACTAACAAATCTATTCGTTGTTTTCTGCAACGAAACTGATTTGTACGTTTTAAGAAGCTACCTTAGTATTTGATGCAACACGTGTAACTGTCAAAAGCACTAAGCATTATTTAACACAGAAAGAACATTCGGTCATTCTACGAAAACAATACAAAGAGCTACGAGTAATTTGTTACCAATAAAGAGACGTCTCTCTGGTGGTGCATTAAAGACTGACAAATCTACTTTATCCGCTGAAAATGTAATTTAAAAAAAAGCACATCACGAGGGTTCTTTAATGTATCTGACCTAAGATTCGATCTTATATTTTTAGGAAGCGCTATTATTGAGTCCGTGGTTCGTCTCACTTAACCATGTTGACTCTTGAGAAGTTATTTGATTATTGTGCAAGAAGGTCTTTACTCTCGACAGCGCTTTCATTTCTATTTTGTGATAAATTAATGATTCCCGCCATCCCAGCAGGAACACCAACACTTATGAGTACGCTCGAAAAGAAGCAGCGATTGGCTGGTCTTCACGAAATTTATTTTGTGGATTGTATAAAAACTGTGTAAAGATAGCTTTTTGTTAGATGACATACCATATGAACGTTTCATACAAATTACGAGACATTTGTTCTATGTACAAAATCCATGTTTACAAAACGAGTGAAAGCTAATTTACGAAAATAAATTTTCAGTGTGTAAAAATTACCTAGTTGACCGATCCTTTTCAAACTTTCAGACAATAAAAAATAACCCATTAGTAGGCTTTTGAATATTTATTTCATTCAACTTCAATACCATAACCGTACGCTTGCACCTTACGCTTAAGTTCACTCGTAAGGCTCTATAACATCTGGTTGCACCTCCTTCTATCAGGAAACAAACTTTTTCTTCATGTCTTCCTTCAGTTTTGGCTGGGATACTTGCGTAGTTCCTGCTTCATAATAGCCCAGTATTTTTCGATTGGCCTAAGATCCGGTGCGTTGGGGTGGGAGGGGGCAGAGTTGGGGTATCCTTGGGTACGAAAGAAGCTACATCCAGCCAGAAGGTCGTAGGGCTCTCGTGTTGCTTCAATAGAGGAAGCAGACGTTTCTGTAGACACTCCTTGGGGTCTCCGTTTACAGTCCCGGTAGTCACAAACGGCGCGCTCCGTTTGCCACACGAGCAAATTGCTTGCCATAAGGCCTGTACTCGAAGAAACATGCACCATTTTTATCCGTGTCTAACTTTTTTTCCGTGGGTAAAAAATGATGAAAACCTGGGTATAATTAGTTTGGAGTGAATTGTTCACATGTGCAAAATTTCATAACAATCGTTCAGTGGTTATTGAGATGTTATCGAAACAAGAAGAAAATCGGAGAATTTTGCGCGCCGTCATGGAACATCCGACTGCGACCATGAGATGGATTGGAAGACAACTGGGAATCACTCATACAACTGTGTCTCGGGTGATAAAATCCATTAAGGAGTTCCAGACGACCGAGCGGCGGGCTGGAAGTGGAAGAAAATGACCCTGTGAAGGCCGGAAGGTGTTGGATTATTTCAAGTGTAATCCGAACTTTTCTATTCGCGACGCGGCTCCGAAGGCAAACTGTTCCGCCTGGTTCGGCAAACGAGCTGGGCTTCGGCAGGCCATATGCAATGCGATAAACTGAGTAAACTGTACATCACAACGGGTACCATCAACAGTGAAATTTACCGCACCGAGTGCCTCCACAAGCGTCTGTTGCCCTTCCAGCGGTCCCACGACGGCGATACATTATTTTGACCATCATGCCATTAGGCGCGATCGACGTTGGATTGGTACAGAGACAATAACGTTGTTTTTGTACCAAAAACCGCCAACCCCCCAAATTCACCACAGATTCGTGCGGTGGAAAGATTTTGAGCCATAGTGGAGGCCAAAGTTCGAAAATCGTCCAAGTTGTTTCAGAAGCTGGAGTTGAAGAAAGAATGGATGAAAGTGACCACAAAGATCGGCTCCACTATTGCCCAAAATGTTATGATGGGTCTTAAGGGAAAGGTGTGGGATTTGAGCGATGGAAAAGAAATTGAATAAAGTAATTCTGCCGAAACATAATCCATATGTATTAGTTCATTCCCTGAAAGTTTCAAGAAAATCCAACTTAAAATAAATTGTGGCGAACACTTTTTCTGGTGCATTTTTTTCGTGTATAAGGTCTGTATCCACAATAATCCGGACACCTCAAAACATGAATAAAGCATAAGTATTGCATTATATTCCCGTCGTGGTTGTTTATTTGAGATTTATGGGTTGTGTTTTAACAATTCGTGAATACAAAACATAGTTATTTGCATAAAATTTTCAAACTTTGCGCTTAACTCCATCCATTGGGGTTTGTACAGACTCTTCATAAATCGTAGAAGCCGTCTTTGTCCTAAAAAGTGCTTAATGTCTTTGATTCCTTGCTTCTTTCCAGAAAGCTTCCGCTTCATCAGAGCCCAATATCTCTCGATTGGTCGTTGCTCTGGGCAATTTGGCGGGTTTGATGTTTTTGGTACTCCATCACAGTTTTAGCATAGTGCCATGATGCCAAATCGGGCCAGAACAAAGGTTTATCTGTGTGACTTTTGATGAAGGATAGTAATCACTTCTGCAGACACTCATTCTGAAATCTCCTTGTTGATTGTGCCTGTAGTGACGAAAGATTTACTCTTTTTGCAACACGTGCATATTGCTTGCCACACAAGGTATTTTTTGGGAAATTTCGATGCCTTCTTCGTTCTGAAATGCTCAGCTGTAGCATTTCTGGCCATAGCAGAGTAAAAAGCCAGCCCTGGAAGCTGCTTAAAATCCTTCAGGACAAAACTTTAATAGAGTATAAGTAGACTTAAGTCCCAAACGTTGTTTGGATTTTTGGACAAAAAAAACCAGGCGACAACCTCGAATCGTTCGAATCGAGAGATTTGGGGTTTTCGTTAATATCCTTTTCACCTTTCGGTCCATGACAGGATCAGCGCATCCAATGTTTTTGTCACGTCTCGGTTTCCTCTCCACCGTCCGTTCCGAAAATGTTTTAAGCACATCGTGAACAGTGGATTTAAGCAAATCCAATGTTTTTGCAAGGTCCCGTATTGACAAGTCAGGATTTGCCGTATGCCCGTACAAAATTCGCTCGCGCACTTGTTTTTCTTTCGTCGCCATCTTGAATACTAAACATGAAATGTAAACATCAATCATATTATTTTTCATCATAGACTGAATCCAGCATTTTACGAGTACTCATGGCCGTCTCAGATGAGCTCGGTTTGTAGAAGGGAGCAAGCGGTTTGACGTCTGGCGTAGGTCGTTTGACAGCTAATCGATAAAATTTGATCGTCAAATTGCTTGCTCCCTTCCAGAAACCGAGCTCAACCGAGACGGCCATTAGTACTCGTAAAATGCTGGATACCACAGTGAAATTTTTCATTCCTACGTGCAATATTTCATAAGTTACAATGATTTGAATGTGTCCGGATTAATGTGGATACAGACCCTAGGCCTTAAGCCTAATCTTTAAATTTTACTTTCAGCCAAATTGTCTTACACATGGTAAGCAATCAAATGACCATCACAAAATATACTAAAAATTCATGACATAACACATAACCAGGAAAGGGATGGACCATCAGGGCACCCAAGTGAAGCGATTTGGATATGGAGCATG